>CAJHQP010002371.1:0-87649 GCA_905132765.1 Moricandia arvensis
CGTCGCAAGCCCTACGCTCTGATCTCTGTACGAGATGATCTCCAAGCCCTATGCACTGTTGTCGAAGCCCTCACCCCAATCACCAAAGAGCGGCTAGGGATCTCTGATGCGTAATGTAGTTTTGAAAGATATTTGTTCTCAATTCGATAAGTGTTAGTTTGCATTACATTTTTAGTGAAACGCTATTTTTATGCATAAAGAAAGTTAAATTTTTGGGGAATTTTCATATTTACCACATTATTGGTATCAATTTTCATTTTTACCTTTATTAAAGATATATTTTCATAAATACCATTTTATAAGAGTCAAATTTTTTGAAAATTAATTAGAATCCTAAATTTTACATTCCAAAACTCTACTTCCACCCTATCCCACCCCTCAATTATAAACTCTAAATCTTAGATTAATTAACCTAAGTATTATAAGTGTGTTTTTCCTCTTAAAAATAATGGTAAAAGTGACTAAAATAAAAATAAAAAATAGTACAAGGAGTGTGATATTTTTGACAATTTCTCTAATTTTTTAGATAAATAGTTGAAGGTAAATCGATAGTTTCAAAAATATCTTAAATATTTGTAAACAATGAAGATAGAGAATTAAGACTGTCATCTCTAGATATCATGATGTGTAAACCCCGATGAACACATACTAATCCTACGCATCTAGCATTAAAAACATTTTTGGTTCAATTTTAATCTTCATATATCCCAACGGTTTATCAAATAAGATTATAATGAGACATGTCAGACAAATCGTAAGTTCTAGAAAAAATGAAATAAATTCAGAATACAGTAGAAACTATATAAATTAATACTCGATAAATTAAAAACACTATAAATTAATAAATTTCACATCAGTATAAAATATGATACAATTCGATAAAATAATAAGATAATACTCCTTCTGTTTCTAAATAAGTGTTATTTTAGCTTTTTTTTTGTTTCAAAATAAGTGTCACTTTGCATTTCCAATACAACTTTTCACATATAATCTCTTTCTTACCCTTTTAAATAACCAATAGATGTTTTTTAAAATCATTTTTATTCAAATAATTGAACATTAAATAAAGGTATATTAGTATATTTTTCCATTTTCTTAATCTCCGTGAAAAATGTCAAAATGACACTTATTTAGAAACGGAGGGAGTAATATTTAAAAAAAAACATTATTTAAATATATAATCTCAATATAAAATAAATTAATAATTAATTTTTATAAAGTGTATATAAATGTTATCATTATATTGCATAGTTTATTTTTTATAGTGAAGTTTATCTTTATTTTTTCTTAATATCTCTAACTATATCAATGTTATTTTATCATTTTTACATTTAAAATGTATTTATTTATACGGTATATATCAAATAACCGAAATAAGAAGGGGAATTTTTATATTTACCACATAATTGATACCATTTTTTATTTTTTATCTTCATTAAAGAGACTTTTTTATAAATACCATTTCTTTGAGGCAATTTTTTTTAAAAGTTAATTAGAATCCTAAATTTTACATTCCTAAACCCTATCTCACCCTTCAACTCTAAACTCTAAGTCTTAAAATAATTAACCTAATAAGTATATTTTTATCCTCTTAAAAAATAAGGGTAAAATTAATTAAGGTACACATGAAAAATGGTACAAGAAAAGTGGTATTTTTGACAATTTCTTAAATAAGAACAACATAAAAATTTGTATCAATAAAATTTAGTCTCTGTGATGTTAAGTATTTTTCATATTACATAACTTAAAATATAAAAATCTTAAAAAGGAAATTTTTGGTAAATTAATAACTCAATAAATTAATAAAATATCAAATTCCAACATTATTAATTTATAGAGTTTTTACTGTTGCCAACCAAAAAAAAAATCGAAAAACGTATAATTCTCATTAATTCAAAGAAGGTGAGCCATTTGATTAGCGAGTACACTAAGACCATGTTTATCAGCGTCTCTTAGAATGAGGTTCTTAACTTAATTTGACTCTTTTTTTTTTTTTTTTTTTAAATTTTTTTTTATTAAGAGACGGCTCTTAAGACTCTTATTTAAGAGACGTCTCTTAGGTTTTCTTAGTTAAAAGTTAAGAAACGTAATTTAGAAAAGTTAAAGACCTCTGCTAAGAGACCCCCAATGTACATGCTCTAAGGTGGACTTTCACATGCCCTTTGGCCCAAAATGTGGATATGATGTTTCCGTTGATAAAGATAAAAGGTATACATGAGGACATCTCATATTTGAGTGTAACCAACTTAAATGAAGTTTTAGAATGATTACACTGAACGTTCAACAACAATTAATGCAGCTTCTAAACATCATTTTAAGATCTTCTCTTCGATCATCTTCACCGTCATCGTCTGAGTCACTGCTCTCACGGAAACGTGGGTTCTTCTCCTGTTACATTTACACAATTACATAGGGCCGACAATGTTCCAGGCTTCCAGCCTCATATTCTCTCAAAAAAAGTTTTGATTAGGGAAAAGACAAAGAGTTATGTTTAGGTCTCATGTCATGATCAGAGTCTCTCCTAGCCTCATGATCTGAGTTTCTTCTAGAGTTGTCGCATCCATAGCTACCATCCTCTCTTTGCCGCTTCCGATGGAAATCTGCAAAAACATTGTAACATCAAAAAATCCATTTTGATTTATAGTATTATTAGGCTACCTCCACTTTGTGGCGATTTTGATCCTCCTTGGCCATAGCCTCTACCGCCAGGTCCACCACGCCTTCCATCTACATGATATTTATATGCATTTAGGAAGACAATTTTATTCCAAAGAACTTAGATTTATGCAGACTCTATTTACAGGTTCCCGTCACAAAGATATCTACTGATAGGATAAGACGACGTTTTGCAAGAAAAAGAGTCATATTTTGGGCAATATGGTGCTCAGTTAAGCAACTTCTGCATTCGTGGTACTTAATGTTCTACATGCTGATTCAATGTTTTTTTTAAGGGTGAATTGGTAGGATAACTATATCGAGAAAAATATTAGGCAAATGACCATGTAATAAAGTAGGGGGTTTGATGTGACAATTTAACATAAAGATAGACTACTTTTTTTTTCCACGCTGAATGTTTAGCAAATGCACTTTATAAGTATTCTATACTATATTTGTTATACATATAATATAAAATAATACATTCATATATTTTTATTATATTTTCGTCTTTTTCAATGCGTTACTTTAGAAATTCTTTTTCAACCACCGAAGACAATTTTTCTGGCCGCATAAAAGACAAACACAAGTAATTGGAGAGGGGGTTTACACCAAAAAAGACTCGCAGAAGGAACTGGTAGAGTTGGCACAGACAAAAGAGAAGGAGGAGGAGGAGATATGATTTATAGAAGAGTTAGTGGATTTGTCACCGAATTTGATGTAGAGAACGAGGAGAAGGATAACATTTCTATTATACGTTTGTCAAATAGAATTGAATACACCAAAATATTAAATTATAATGTGAATTGTTAGTCTTTTTTTAAAATTTGATAGATAAGAATCATTAGGAGAAGGAGAATAAATGA
Source organism: Moricandia arvensis (assembly GCA_905132765.1). Classification (NCBI taxonomy): domain Eukaryota; kingdom Viridiplantae; phylum Streptophyta; class Magnoliopsida; order Brassicales; family Brassicaceae; genus Moricandia; species Moricandia arvensis. The sequence continues at coordinate 3,522 of CAJHQP010002371.1, forward strand.
TTGGTAGAAGAGTTGGTAGAATTTTCACCGAAATTGGTGAAGGAAAAGGAGGAAAAAAACCATCATTTCTATTATATGTTTTCCAAATAGTATGGAACACAACAAAATAGTACATTTTAATGTAAATTGCTCATCTTCTATTATGGGGCCAGGTAGTCATGGTTAAAAATTATGAAGGCTTCAAATATATACATTTCTATTATCGGCCCAAGAAGGCATGGTAAAAATTATGAAGGCTTCAACTACACATTTTCGATGCATTGTGGATGCACCCTTGGGTTATGTAGGAGTAGAGTTGTAGCTTCTGGGTTGCGTGAAGCTCTAGTAAGATGACTCCATCAACACATGATAACCCTGAACAAAAAGATTGATTAGTTAGCGAAGAAAAAATATACACGGCATTATAGAATATCAACATCAACTGAACATAGATGCTATAAATTAGCATTTTGGACAACTTCACTAATCTGTTATTTCACAGAAAATAGGGGGATCGAACAAACTATAACACCAAAAAGAGACTATACTAAAAAAACATACACTAGAATTGTTTGTACATATGTTCATGTAACAAGTCAGCGTGGACACATAACCATAAGACAAATCTCAAACCAATCCAATGCCACAAGCAAACTATGCAAACGAGTATACTAACTATATATATATAGTACATGCTAATAATATATTGGTCATCGAAAAGAAACACTATATACGGACAACCGAACACAAACAATTCTATTCTACAAACATGTAAATAGTATAACATCGACTAGAACAATTAACAGAAACTGACCGGCAATACAATTCGTTTAGCACCTCTATAGCCACCGCCGAAATATCCGTAAACTTTTGATGAATCAGTTTAAGGGGGTTGCAACTTAACTGGTCTTCTTCGTCGCTACTTACAAGGTTTCAGACCTGTTTGCGATCATATATCTTGAGAAATAAATATTCTTTCTATTCTATTTGTAAAAACTGCAAAATATAGAATAGAAACATAACGATCATTATTCATCTTCTACAATTTAACACAACGTCAGATTCTGAGTTGGTGATTATACATTAGCTGTTTTAGTGACAATCAATCGAACCTTGATGGAATTATAGCGACTTCTGGTGTTAAGACGGATGATCGAAGAGAAGCGGAATCTCAATCGAATAGATGCGGAAGATCAATCATCACAGCTCAAAAGATTCATAAAAGCTTTGATTGGTGCATATTTGGGAAAAAACAGTTTTAAGCTCTCCAACATGAATCCAAAGATCATAGATGACAACGACAACATTAATTGCAGGTCTAAACAAATGTGAACTTTTTTTTAGATTTTTACGTACATCAACCATTCTTTTATAAGGGCACTTTTGTATTTAATGATAAAATACAGTGTGTATACTACCCACATCTTTCATATGGTTAGTTCCAAATTTTTTTTTTTCATTATTATCTATGCCAATTTCCCTTTTCTTAATGCTGACTCAAAGTTACAAGTCTGAAATCAAGAACTATGACAAAGTAGATTTGAGAAAGTGGAAGAACATATAATTCGAGGGTGTAGCTGGAGGATAGGCTCCCAATGAGCCAGTACCGTAATCTACAAGCTCCCTTTGTGCTTCGAGTTCTTTTTGAACTAATTTTCCATAACCACCTCTAGGCATCAATGATTTGTGTCTATAATAAGCAGACATAAAACAAGGATAGCGAGTGCAAAGGATATCAGGATCATAATCTGTACGGTATTCATCTCGAACTGTATGAATTTTTTTTTTAAAATAATAATGAGATATATAAAAGAGAATGCAAGTGAGGAGTAACCTGGCCACCGCTTCTACCACGTCCCCATTGCCTGCCTTCTTGAGAAATCAAAATCCACGCGGATAGGCCGGTCATCAGTTTTGACAACATCCTCTGTGTCCTCTCTTGAGTAAAACCTGATAACAAGACACACACAAATCATCAAACCATCATCACGGAAACTTTACCAGAGGCAATGTAGTGAAACTGAAACTCAGAGGACGAAACAGAAACCACAGGGGTTTTAGTGTTCTTTTTTTTTCTAAACAGGTTTTAGTGTTCTTATCGAGTCCCATGATGATCTTCTTAATCTCTCCAGCACTGGATAAAAGCTCGTAGATCTGTTCCTCAGTTGTGTAGAGAGAGACATTGCCAACGTAAACCGTGGAAGATGTCCTTAGGTGTTTGAACCGAGTTCGGTAGGCTGTTTTGAAGACGTTTTCTTACTAAATCGGGAAAGATGTTTGCTCGTATATATATTAAAGAGAGAGTACAACGAAGAGGATGCCGGTGTTAACTAAAAACCCCCAGTACAAATCAGTAGAGTAAGATGTAACCCTAACCCTAGCCGTTTGGTAGTATGTATCTTTTTTCTCCCCCCCCCCTCGTCCGTCCTCTCGTCCCTCTTTATAGATGTCTTCCCCTTAGGATTTCCTAGGTCGAATCGCTTAGTGGGCCTCAATCGATTGGGCCGACTGACCATCCCGTCGAGTAACCCTTTGTTCGCTTGGTCGAGCCAGTTAAACTAGGCTCGGCAGCTAAAACTGTCTGAGATGGAGCGCGCGTCGACCACACGCTTCGAGCTGCAAGCCGAGTCTCGACAGATGGCTCCGAATTCACTGGGCCAGGCCAGATATATCATGCGTGTTGTAAGGGGATTCAATCCACCTCCTACAGTAAGCCCCCCAAATCCATTGATGATCGGTGCGACTGGTCTCGATGGTTTGTAAATTCTGGTTCAGAAATAGATGGGTTGGAGCGACTGATCGGTTCTTACGTACGTCGGGAATTGTCTCAATATTTACTCGACAGGTTTTTATGCGTCGAGTACTCTCGTCGGATGATTCAGAGGATGCACATCTGTTCGACGAGTAAAAGGATTCCATTACATAATACGACTGTTTCATAGGGGTCCTTTCCGCAAGATTCCCTTTTCGATGACTCCCGTTGTCGATAAATTGAAGCGTTGAGAGGCAACGATCCGGCGATACAAACCTCTCTAGTATCTGAGGGTTTAATGATTGCTGGAATTTGGGTCGTCTGGAAAAGAGTCAAAAGGTCTTCAGGGCCACGCCCATTTACTCCGGAAGTCGAAAGGTCGCGAGCAGTGTAGGCACTTTGAGGCCCAACTAGGCCTCTTATAGCCCTAATTATGATCTGTGGGAATCGCGCCGCCTCCTTTTCTTATAAATAAAGGTCCCCTTCACTCACCCCATTCTTCTCCGCGTTTACAGGTATTCTCTCTCTCCCTCTACTTTCTCTCTCTAAGTAGTGTTGTAGGATATATAGCCGCATCTCGGTTAGGATGCGTTCGTCGAGTAAATACACCCGGGAGGAGAAGGGAAAGCAGTAGCCACCGATTCAAATCTGGTGAGAGACGCGACGACGGATGAGCCTCTCGACGATTTCAACATAGTGCACTGAGACGCACTGATGAACATGGCCGGTTTAGATCTCGGGCAAAGGATGCTGGTAGTTGACGCCGAAAGACAGTTTAGGGCCGAAGATGATGGTAATGCTGCGGCAGATCTCCTGGGTGATGCTCAACCTAGATCGACACGTGCTAGACCAGCTATGCCCAGCTCGACGAGCAGGAGACGTGCTAGATCGGCAATGGTCAACCCAACGAAAAGGAAACGCGCTACAGAGACTACTTCTGACGAAACTTCTTCTCTCGCCCCGTGGCGGTACGTCAGAGACGGAAACTTCAAGAGGATGACCACTATACCCAAGGAGATGATGCTCTCTGCGGATGTCGAAGGATAGTCGTGGGAGAGGGTTCGGGTGACCAGATTGACTCTCGACACAGTACAACGGCTGCTAATGGACTGCATTGCAGTCAGGGTGACATACCTAATTCCGACAAAGGAGCAGCGCCCCTTGTCCCCTCCCGTTGGCAACCAATGCGTCTATGAGTCATACTTTCAACAAGACACCAAGATTTGGTTCCCAATCCCTCGACTGATAACCGCATACGCGTACCGTCGAAGGGTGGCCATATGCCAGTTCTTGAACGGCTCCTTTCGCCTGGCAATCGCGCTGATGGCGATGGCTGCGAAGATTAGGATATCTCTATGTACTCGAGCATTTGAGGAGTTGACGTCTGTCAAGCATATGACCGGTGGTCTTTTCTCGGTGAAGATGAGGCCGAAGTACAACATCATCACCGGTCATCCAAACAAGACACATAACTGGAAGAGCTTATATTTCTACGTTAAGTCCGATAAGCATGCGTTGGTCGACCCGCCAAGTGACGACTTTCACGTTCTTTGGAACAAGTGTATCGGTTGATTGCCGTACCCAATGGCTTCGTTTCTGTTTGGTTTCTAATCTTTTTTTTTGTTTTCTCTTTGTGGCGCAGCTGTTCACCCATACCTGACCGGCGTTCCAGGAACCTTCTACGAAACGCTAGAGCTTTGGTTGAGCTTGGACACAGAAAGTGGCCCGACATTAGCGAGGACAGAGTTTGTCGAGCTTTGGATCGCATTGATAAAGGTAAAAACTTTTTTTGACCATCCGCATACTCGCCCTTTTCTTTTTGTTATTACTTTCTAATGGTCGAAATTTGTCTCACGCAGGTGACTGGGAATCATACTTACCTTGCCCCCTTCGATCCAGAAATAAAAGGTCGTATCTCTTTTCGAAAGCGGAATAGCGAGAAATTGACCATGCATTAAAGATGAAGGAGATGCCAGATCTTTTCGCTGCCATTGAAGGCCGGATCTCCACCGGAGCTGGACTCATGAGGGCTCTGAATGGATTTTGACTTGACGGAACATAGCCGGAGAATCCTGGCCTCGAGGTTGATCCCTGCCTTGAAGGTTCGGAGGCCTCTCGCCATGATGCCGAAACGACACGGCCCCCTACCGAGAGCAAAAAAGAACCCGGGATAATTGTCCCAGCGACGGTGATAGGCTAGGAGGAACGGCAGAGGAGACTCATCTCGAGGAACTGGCAAAGAAGAAGAGGAAGAAACGAAGATTGTTCGAGAATCGTCCGGCGACTGATGAGAGGGGGATTCCATTCCTGCGGGATGAGTCGCTCGAAGACCTGGATCAGGACTTGTCTGTTGAAGGTGGTTCAGGTGAGAATCCGATTGTCTCGTCAGGCGGCGCATCCGTGCCCAATCCCTGAACTGAGCAAGAGGCTATCCTCCATCCAAACGTGGAGAAGAAAAAGCGGATGAAGAAAACCGACTCGGGGGCTAGGGGTCGAAGCTTCCGTGGAGCCCAACGTCAGGCCCGGACACGCGAGAAGTCGGGCGAAGCTCCGACAAATTCTTCGTTGGTGCGCAGGGACGAGGTTGGCGTGTCTGACGATCATGCGAGGAGGGCGATCGCGGAAGCTGAAGCATCCGTTCCCCAACACGATCAGTTTTGCTTATAACGCTGACATTTCGTTCATCTGCGACGGTCCCGAATGCGCGGCCCTGTTTCGCCAGATAAAAGGGAGTTCAGACGGTTTACCGGCGGTCGAAGACCTCGTATTCAAGGAAGCATATGTCGAGGCATCTCGCAGCCAAATGATGGTAAGCGTTTTCTATCGCAGTTCATTTTACTCGAACTCGCACTATCATGACTTCATTTTTGTGTAGGCCACTGGTGGAATGAATTTCTGGTGGGGCGGTACGACGCCGAGCTGAAGACTACCTATGCTCGACTAGGGGAGGCTCAGGAGAAGGCGAAGGCTGAGAAGCCGCGCAGGGTCGCGCTAAGTAAGAAGATGAAGACTGCCGCAGGCAAGGCTGCTCAGGAACGCGTCGTGGTTGTGAGTCACAGCGAACTCATGTCCAAGAGAGCCGAAGATGCTGAGAGTGAGCTGGGGATTACCAAAGACGCGATGGGAGAACTTGTGAACGAGAAGGCGGTCTGGGAACTGGGAAAAGCCAGAGTCAAGCAGGAGAAGGTAGAGATCGTCGAGGCGCATGCGCGAGAGGTTAACTGCCTCAGGAGCTCTTGGGTTTATGAAGTTACCTGCGAGCGGGCTAGAGTGCAGGCCGCCATGACTGCTAAGGCCAGTTGTCGGTTCGATCGCATTCGTGGGTGGATCGGCCGCTCTGATCCTTTCGATGATGCGTGCTTCTACTACAGTCAGGCCTTTGGGACGCGAAAATGCCTCCAAATGCTGAAAAGGAGAGGGGACGATATCGCGCAGGAACGGATTGACTTCTTTTGAGCCGTAGAAAATAAGTGGAAGGACGAGGCCGCCCGTTTGTCACCCGGAAAACTCTCGTAAAGCGATCTGTTCCTATCCCCCTTGGACCTGCCGTCAAGATTCCTAGATAAGGAGCTTCTCGCCACCTTGGAGGCCAAGTTCTTGGAGGATCCGCAGTTTGACCTGTACGGTTCCAACGTTGGGCTGATTGGTGCTGAGTTTGCCGCTTCCCTTCGTACCTCGGTTCACTCTTGCGAGGAGCATTCGGTCGGAGACGCTGAGGACAATTCAGACGATGAGGACGATGACCCTTTGGGTCTCGGAGATTCGCAGGGCCAATTGGAGAGCGACAAGGCGAGGCCCCTGGAAGAAGGACTGGAAGAGCACCAAAGCGCGGATCCTCAAGTCTTAGCGACTGATCCCTCTCAACAGGATCCCCAAGGGTAAGAGGCTCCTTTCGAAGATCCGACTACGACCGTGACATGATCGCTCGCGATTTATCTTTTCCCTTGCTTATCTCTTTGTTGTTGTTTCGACAAGACTATTTTCTTCCTTTTTTTTGAATCTACTCGAGGCTTTTGTATATTTTAAACTTTGTTTGGAGAAAATATTTTGCAATTTTCTTTTTCGCGGTTCTAGTAGTCTTTAGAAACCTCCGGAACTTAGATTTCCTCTCTTTACTCGGTGCCAAACCGCCATCAAAATTATTAAGGAGAGGAAGAATTATCAACTCGACCGATCGTGATTGGTTCGGTCCAGCCCCTTGGGTATAAGTCTGATGAGGATATACTCGTTCGTTGGGTGTGAGTACCGGTACGTGGTCTGAAGCATAACATATTAGTACGTCGCCTTGACGTAGGTATCGGAAGTTGGGTGTACGGTGGCGAGGATGCAGATGCGTTTTGCTCGTTCTCGTCGCCTTGTAATCTCTTACGGGAATGCATCGAAAGGTAGTGTGTAGTCTTTTTTTTGAGGTTTAGCTGAACCTGGGGAGGGGCTGCCTACGTACCCTTGTGGGGATCAAGCCATTCGTAGTTTGGTTGCGCCGAGCAGAAGTGACTCGATGAGTGCATCTACTCGACGACGAGTAAAAGTGACTCGATGAGTGCATTTACTCGGCGACGAGTAAAAGTGACTCGATGAGTGCATTTTCTCGTTTTTTGTTGTTGTTGGAAAGCTAAGCGTAGTATCGTTTCAGATGCATGGAATTCCATGCCCTCGGGATAGGTTCCCCGTATGAAGTTATGAGTCGGTAAACCTCGGGTTTGACGACCTAGAGATCTTATATGGTCTTTCTTAGTTGGCCCCAAGTTTGCCTGCTTTCCATTCCTTCGTATTTTCAAAGACCTTTCACAGGACCAAGTCGCCGAGTTTGAGAGGTCGGGATCGGACCTTCTTGTTGTAGTAGCTCTCGATTTGATGCTGATAATTCTGGATGTGGAGCAGGGCTTGGTCACGATTTTCTTTGATTGTGTCCAATGCGTTCAGGAGCATGTCTCGGTTGAGTTCAAGGTTTTGTGGCATTGCGGACCGGTGCAAATTCGTCACATTCACTTCTTCCGGAGCCATAGCTTCGATGCCGTAGGCGAGTGCGAAAGGCGTTGTTTTAGTCGCTCCCCTCGGCGTCATTCGATGCGACCAAAGGACTCTGTGTAGTTCGTCCACCCAACACCCTTTCTTCAAGTCAAGCCGTTTCTTTGTGCCGTCTAAGATGGTTTTGTTTGACACTTCAGCTTGACCATTGCTCTAGGGGTAGTGCGGGGAAGCTGTATTCAGGCGGATCTTCCATCTGTCGCAGAATTCACGAAACTTTCCCGAGATGAATTGGGAGCCATTGTCGAATTGTCCCCAGCATTTCTTCAGACGATCCATTGAATCCGATTAGGTTTCGAGAAGATGGTTTTACATCGCGAATTTCGATCCCCATTTTGTCAAGTGTGTTCTGGAAGATTAGGTTGACTGAACTGCCCATATCTATCAGAATCTTGGTTACTTCACAGTCGCCGATTCTGATTTCGACGAGAAGTGCGTCGTTGTGCGGCATCTGGATAATGATTGCGTCCTCCAGGGAGAATGTGATTGCAGATCGCTCTCCGGTTTGAGCGGCCATTTTTGAGAGGTGGTCGCTGTCGTCGATAGTCTTACGGAATGGACCGAATCGCCGCATGGGGGAGAACCGCCCATTATCCTAAACAAATCACCATCAAATTAACCCTATTCTTTAACACACAAATAATACTCTTGCCAAAACAGATCAGGTGTAGTACTTTAGAGATCGAATTCATAGAGAGCAATGACACACAATAGATTTCTTATTCCTAAAGATTAATCTAGGTGAATATATATATATAGGTTGGCAAACAATCAGTTAAAGAAATACTCCTTTTCAAGAAGTAGAGATGCAATATGGAAATATGCTAATAATAAAAATATGGAAATAATGTAAATATGGAAATATTCTAATAAACTAACTTGATACAATTGTTAATATGCTAGATCTAGGGTTTTAAGCTTAATGGATTATAGTGGATAGGAAGCACATATATGTAAATATACTAGGACTCAAATATTAACTATTTTGATCCTTTTAACTCCAACTCTCACATGCGTGCAAAAGGAAAGACCATTGATTGACGGCGATGGCCCGATGTTGATTGACGGTGAAATCAGAAGGAAGTGTGAAAGAGATTTGATAAGTCAACCAGACTAGTTAAACCAGCTCTCGCATGCGCCTAACAACCTAGTTCAATGTGGTATGTTCTGGCACAGAACCTACTCTCGTAGTCGTCCATGTCCTACTTTCGAGATCCTCGTTAGCTACTCTAGAATGCAAGCACTAAGAACAATTCAATTGATGGATATTAACTTAGCTAGAAATCCTAATTTGGGGCTAATCCATGATTGATATCATTCAACCCTAAACCTAGTTGATGACTACTCAAACATGATCAAAGAAAGAATAATAATCTGAATAGAATGCATATATAGAATATTGGGGTTCCAATACAAATCTCCATAAGGAGTTATGAATCTTCTCCCCTAAAAACCTACAACTATAAAGCTTTGTGGGTTGTATCAAGCCTTGCCTAAGCTTGTACTTGCACTTGCACACCCTCCTCTTGCTCTTAATTCATGAGCATAAATATAAAAACCCTAAAATCTAGGTCAAAACTCGTCCAAGGCATTCTTATCTTTTGTCTTATGAACTTTGGTTTTTCAGTCGGCTGTCTGCAAGTTGGTCGTCGATCGATGGCAAGTGGGCAGCATAGATCGACCTTGATCTCTCATCATCGGTCAATTCCATGTTTGTGTCGTCGATCAACAACAGGTTTGCACTTCGACTTCTCAAATAGCCAGCTATGGATTCTTCTCCTCTAAATGCTCCAAAAGCTCCAAATATCTCCATTTATCTCCAAAATGTCCATGGACCTGTAAATACTCTACAACATATCCTAGACACACATAATAGATCCTAAATAGAGCCTAGAACATTGCCTAAAACTGGTAATAAGTAGGCTATATCAATAAGCCCAACTCACAAAGTAGCCGACTTGAAGCTTAAGTCACATAAATTATAAAATTACCCTTGGACGTGTTTTACCTAGTTTATATGGTCTTTGCTAGTGTTTTATGCAAAGGACGTATTTTTGCAAACTTTCATACTTTTCATAAAAACAAAGTAGTTTAGGGTTTTTTGGGGAGAAGATCAAATCTTCTTCAAGCTTTGTATTGGAACCCCACTTTCTATCCTTATTCTTTATCTTATGCATTTTTAATGTTTATGATTATGTCCTGTTTAGCTATGTCTGAGTAGTCCCCTTGTTAGATTTAGGGTTTATTAAAGCTTTTGATGAATTAGCCAAACAATAGAATTGCTAGGGTGAGTATTAGATCTATCATCAGATTTGTACTTATTGCTTGTGTTCTTCATTAGCTACCTAGAACCATTGTATTAGGATATTGAGAACTGTGTGATTGAATGACCAATACTTGAAATATCTCTGATGAGCTTAAATTACCAGGGACAATCGAGATAATGGTCTAGTGATTCTAAGTAAACCAATCAAATCTAATCGTTTATGCTTGACTAAGAAAGCCAATGATGGATGTTGTTTGCATAATATCAACGGTCATTCTGAGTTTACACACAAAAATTGTAGACTCTGAGCTTATCTTAGGATATATATAACTTATAAAATCCTTACTAATTGAATTTGTGTTTTATGACTGAAAAACCCTTGGCTTTGTCTATTATAATTCACAACCTGAAACCCTAGATCTAGCTATTTTCCTTACTTGTTTACAAACCAATTATTTCCTTATTACTTATTTTAAAGTCTTATTAATTGTCTAGCTTAACTAAGTTGATTATCAAATCTATTGTGTGCCCTCGATCACAGTGGATTCGATCCTTAACTACTACAGTTGAACCTCTTATTTGAGAGAGTAGTCAGTAGCTCTAGGGTAATTTGAGCATGTTCAAATTTGGCGATGTTGCTGGGGAGCAAGGATCGCCATTAGATTTGTTTTGCAAGTTTTTCTTAGTTTTTTAGTTTATTTACAAATTCTTTTTCTTTCAGGTGCTTGCCCAGCAGTACTAGAAGAAACAAGGAAAGAGACCTAATTTTCTCAGACCCAGTAGCCATCAAACGTAGGATCCAAAAGGAGAAGCGACAAGCATCGATCGACATTAACACTTCTTTGTCGATCGACACTCGTCTGCCGAAATCAATCGACACCAATACCAAAATATCGATCGACGGTGATTCCCGAGAAAAGATGATTGCTAGGCTGATTGTGACTAGGAATGAGAGAGGGGACATGTATGACCTCGATGGTCATTGGAGTAATGCAACATGACAGAGAATGGATGATCAGAGGATTGTAATCCCTGAACCAGAAGAAGCTGCTGAAGAAGGTGTTGTAGCTCAGACTGAAGTTGAGGCCCAGGCTGCTCAACCCATAACATTTGCTGACTCAAATCGTCCAGATCAATTCTATGCCAATAAATCTGCTATTCTTCCTCCATCTTTCCAGATGAACAATTTTGAGCTGAAGCCAGCCTATTTCACACTTGTGGCACAAACACCATTTCATGGTCGAGCATACTATGGATGATTTGGAGCAATTCGAGGATCCTTTGTCTTCCACCAAGGCTAACAGAGTCCCAAAGGATTACCTTCTATGCAAGCTCTTTAAATATTCACTTGCTAGAGATGCTTCATACTGGCTTAAGCAGCTACCACCAGGATCATTTACTTCCCGGACAAACATCAAAAACGCCTTCCTGCGTAATATTTTTGTTGATGCCTAAGCTGAGGATTTGAGGAGCAGAATTGCTACATTCACATATGAGCCTGCAATGTCTTCCAGAAGCTCATGGATCAGGTTCAAATCCTACCAAAAAGATTTTCCACACCATGGATTCAATGAAGTGCAAATTCTCACCACAGGCAAACTTCTGCACTAGAAGTCCAAAAGAAGCTACCAGATCGATAGAGATTTTGGCAGCTAGCAACAACACCAAGAACAATGATCATGAGAGGAAGAAATCAGTCCCTACACTGACCAAAGATCAGGTGGAAGAAGTAAAAGCCACGTTGGACAGTGTTCAGAGGTTTTTGAAGAAGCAAGTTAGCTTCACATAAGGTGTAGAAGCTATCGGATCTGACAATGAGAAAGGTGAAGAAGAGGATGTGAACTTTGTTGGTGGAAATGGATTCCAAAGATATTGGAACCAGAGCAACATACACTCTTATGGAACTAGTCAGGGGAGTAGCTACAACCAAGGATCACAACATAAAATACCCTACAACAAAAACAAAACCTATGGAACTTCCTACATCAGAGCACCCCATTAGATACCCATAAGAACAAGATTGAAGACTTGATTGACAAAGTTTTGGAGGCACAACAGAAGATAGCAGTGAATTTCAATGGAAAGATTGATGTTGTCTATGTCAACCTCAACACTAAATTTGAAGCTCTCAACACCCACATGAAGAACCTAGAGAATCAAGTTTTCAGATAGTGAAGCTGTGAGGAGACAAGAAGACTTGATCATGGAGAATATTTCGACTGGACAAAAGCACCACGTCAGTGCCATAATAAATTATGATTTTTGGCAAGTAGTGGAAGAAGTTATGCACCAGGAGGAAGAAACTCATGAGAATCCCCTGCCTATTTGAACGACCATCGATTGATATCCGAAGTTGCCATAGATAGACAGTACCTAAAGAATTTGTGGTACGGGTAAAGAGATGGACATCGATCCACAGACGGACCCTACCATCGATCGAAGACCGTTCAAAACAAAGGGATGTCGGTTGCCAAGCATAGTCGTGAGTCTTTTATATGCTAATAGGCACTCAAAGCCCACCGTACCCAAACCCAAACAGACAGATGAACCAGTTCCTATGATAATTAAGGAAGCTATGCATAAATATTCTAGAGGAAAGAAGAAGGTCCCTAAGCATCTTAGAAAGGAAACTAATGAGAAAGAGATAGACAACTTTCCTAAGAGAGTCCTCAAAACCCCTTTAGAAACCCATTCGAGGAAGCTTATTACACTCATAGATTGTGGATGTTCTTCAATGAAACTAAGGAGACTGATAAGGACATTGAAAGAATCTTCAATCATCTGAGGGATAAGATAAAGCAGAGGGTCAAGTTGAAGAAAGAAGCGACCCTGTGAAGTTGTTGGTTCACTGCAATATCAAGGGACATAACTACCCTCATGCGTTCTGTACATGTTCTTCAATAACCATTATGCCAAGAACAATGGCACATGTTCTAAGCTTAAAAGTGAACCTTCTAGTGATTCATTCACTTTTGTGGATTGCTATGAGGTGAATTCAAGATGCATAGTCAATGAGCTCCAAGTGAGACCTCCAAGTGAGACCTCCAAGTGAAAATCGGCGATGCCTAATTCCTATAGACTTTCATGTCTTGGACGTCCAAGTGGAGCAGAATTCATCCATGCTACTTGGAAGAGCTTTCATGGCCACGTTAGAAGCAATATGCGACATGAACACAAACATGTTGTTTCTATCTCTTATTGATCAACATAACTATTATGAGCTTGTTAAAATTAAGAATAAAATTGCTCTCAGTGATTTGGTTCAAGAACGTGGACTTGTGGCCACATGTTTCTGCGACATTGAGCTAAAAGAGGAGTCGAATGATGGAGCATCGATCGATACCAATCCCATACAATCGGTCAACGGCGAAAAATACAGTTGGTCGACACCCACCCTTCAGCATCGATCATCACCAAGCAGAGTCCAAGGCAGCTACCACTGATGAAAAAAATGCAGATAATGGTTATTATAGACCAGATGAGTTCGAAATCATAAGGGATCCAAAAGGATGTGGCCAAGCAATGGATGGACGAATTCTCTATGTATCTATGGAAGATGTAACAAACATACTTGCTATGGCCAATGGATCAGGAAACCTCTTCAGTCAACAACAACATGACAATCATGCAGATAACAACATAGCATTGATCGACACACCACATCTACCGTAGATCGACACTCACCTTACAGAGGACTTCGTCGGTTACAGATCAGAACCTGAAGTGTTTGATCCAAAGTTTGATTATGAGGACGAAAAAGATGAGTATGGCGTGTACAGAGACAAATATGGCAATGCACGAGCTACAGATGGCCGAATCACCAATGTGTCAAAGGAAGACATCTGAGATATTCTTCAGAGAGCTGCCATCATTGGACACAATCGTTTTTATTTGCCAGAGTATGCATAGAACTTTGATAGGACCATTCCAGAGACAGAAACATACAACATAGCAGAGGTTGACAACATGGTACAAGGAATCTACAGAGCCCAGGAGATGTTGATGGATGACTATTACAAGAAGCTCGATGATGTCTACTACCTGTTCCACAACATATTAGCTGGTTAACTATGTGCATGGAGGAGATGAAGCAAAAGATGGACTCTACTCTTCCGATGGTTCAGAAACAACAACAGAAAGAAGCTGATGAAGAACCATCGATCGACGCTATCCTTGGACCACTCTGACCAATACTGGTAGCCAAGAATCTGCTAGAAGATGAACTTGATGGAGTTTATGCATCTCAAGACATGATGGAAGATATCTCCAGGATATTGGATGACATATCCATACCCCAAAATAGTAGGATCGGTTGGTTACACAAATGTGTTGAGCGCCTTGAGGAAAAGATGAGTCAAGTTGAGCTCATAAAGAAAGACAACGAACCAGAGGTGAAGAAGCCATAAGAAGCTTCGTTAGTACCTGGTTCCAAATGAGCAAAGAGGATGTGGACACTTGTTTTCCAACAAGAGATGATCTACCCCCATCTTAGTCCAAGCAGTCCTAAACGTCAAGCTAAAGACCATAACCAAGCGTTGAGTGGGAGGCAACACACTACTAGGTATTTTTTAAATTTATTTTATTTTCGTGATATTACTAATTTTTGTTTTTTTCTTTATTTGCAGTTAAAAAAGGAAGATTGAGAACCGCCATCGATCGAAAATGGAGCACGACCATCGGTCGATACCGATCACCATCAATTGACATCATAACATTACCATCAATCGACACTCGTAGCATAGTCTAATATTTTTGACTGTCCTTGTTACTTTTACTTATGTTTTATTTTTTCCCACCCAAACGAGACGAGATACCACCAGGGACAATACTATTTAAGTTTAGGGGAGGTTTACAGATATTACTTTCTATTTTGGAGTTTTATTCTTATGTATTTTATTGAGTTTTATTGAGTCAATAAGGGGATTATGATCACATTTAAATTCTTACAGATTATTTAACCATTCTATGGCATCATTCTAGATTTGTTGATTGCAAAGAGTACTAGAGATACCAAAGTGGATCATCCTGCTACTATATCACACTTGCTTAGAAAGTTTGAAAGAAACGAAGCTAACCTCAAACCTAATTTGACTTATTTGCTTGCTTTGGGGTTTAGCATACATTGGATCGGATTTCTCTTGTAAGTCTTGAAGGTAAAAGTCTGATTCCTTATCTCTCTCTCTCTATCTTTCTCTCTCTCTCTATCTCTCTCTCTCTCTCTCTCTCACTCTCTCTCTCTCTCTCTCTCTCTCTCTCTCTCTCTCTCTCTCTCTTTGGCATCTATAAAAATAAATGATTCAAATGATTTCCTGAAAGATACAGAGGGGTAGTAAAAAATTCTTGTGACCCCATTATTTTAATTTAGAAAAGAATGATCACACTATGGAAGCGAGGGGCATGTAAATTACCTCTGACCCCATTATCCGCCTACAGTTTGTCAAAAAAAGAGAAAAAAAAATGAACAAGATAGACTATAGCAGCATTATTGATTCATTGGACTTATAAAAATAATAATATAAAGAGATTCATAGAAGAGAGAAAGAGGGAAGAAAATGATCAGAGAAGACTGCATGAGTGTTCAAATACTTGTAGGGGTAAAAGTCCATGTGTCATTTGATCGATAATTTCAAGGCAATGCATGCACTTTTATTTTATGCAAAAAAATGAGGTTAGTAGAGGGGTGAGTCAAGCAAGTATTTGCTAAGTTGTTGGTAGAATAGATTTGGATGCTATACTAGGATAAGGTATTAAAAGTTTCTCTAAGATTATCACTTTTTTTTGATGTGGTTGTAACATAGTAAAAGTTATAATGATAATATAGAGATTTTGTGAGTCCCTGTTTTTTGAACCTCTTCCACAGGTTTACCATTGTTTCGCTTGATGGCAAGCAAAAAGTTAAGTCTGGGGGAGTTGATAGGTCCCAGTATTTACCACTTTTAAACCATGGTATAGGCCCTATTTGGAGTATATTATATGTGTCTAGGATGTGTTTTAGAGTATTTTCAGGTAAATCTACAGTTTGGAACATTGTAGAGATTATGAGGCTTTTTGGAGCTCAAAGACAGAGGAACCCGGTAGTAGGTCAATTTCAGAAAAGTACAAGTAGAGACAGAGCATTGCGTCGATCGACGATGCACCCTTGCTGTCGATCGACGGTCACCACGCAGAAGTCCAATTCATAAAGTACACGACTTGAAGTCCAAGTCACAGAAATTACAAAGTTGCCCTCGACCTGTTTTACCTAGTTTATGTGGTATTTGCTAGTGTTTTACGCAAAAGATGACTTTTTGCAATTTTTCATACTTTTCATAACAAACATAGTAGTTTAGGGTTTTGGGGGAGAAGATCAAAACTTCTTCAAGCTTTGTATTGGAACCCCACTTTCTATCCCTATTTTTTATGCTATGCATTATTTCATGTTTATGATTATGTCATGCTTAGCTATGTTTGAGTAGTCACCTTGTTAGATTTGGGTTTTATTAAATGTTTAGATGAATTAGCTAACCAATAGAATTTCTAGGGTGAATATTAGATCTATCATCAGATTTGTACTTATTGCTTGTGTTCTTGATTAGCTACATAGAACCATGATATTAGGATATTGAGAATTGTGTGATTGCATGATCAATACTTGAAATATCTCTGGTAAGCTTAAATTACTAGGGAAAATCAAGAGAATGTTCTAGTGATTCTAAGTGAACCAATCGAATCTGATCGTTTAATGCTTGACTAAGAAAGCCATCGATCGATGCCGTTTTCATACCATTGATCGACGGTAATTCCGAGTTTGCGCACGAAAGTTATAGACTCTGAGCCTAGCCATAGGATAGATAAAATTTATAATATATTTACTAATTGAATTCATGTTCTACGATTGAAAACAACTTGGATTCTATCCATTATAATTGACTACTTGAAAACCCTAGATCTAGCTATTTTCCTTACTAGTTTACAAACCAACTATTTCCTTATTTACTTATTTTAAAGTCTTATTAATTTCCTAGCTTAACTAAGTTGATTATCAAATATATTGTGTGCCCTCACCTCTGTGGATTCAATCTCTAAGTACTATAGTTGAACCTCTTATTTGATAGAGTAACCAGTAGCTCTAGGGTAATTTGAGCACGTATCAAGAGACTATGAGACTTATTGAGAACTTGGAATCTAGCAATAGAACCAAGAACACTGACATGGAGAGAAAAATATCGGCTACTATACTTGGAAAGGAGCAGATGAAAGATGTTAATGCCAAGCTAGAAAGTGTTCACCTGCTTCTCTAGAAGTGGGTGAGTTTTGCAGAAGATTTAGAGGATGTTGATTTTGCCATTAGCGAGTGTGACGGGGAGGAAGTGAACTAAATTAGTGGCACTGGTTTTCAGAAGTGTGGAAATCATGGAGGCAACGTGAACTCTTATGGCACTGGTTATATGAGTATTACAACCAGATTTCACAGAACAAGAGACTTTACAGCAACAATAACAAGAACAACATGACTTATGGAGCTTTTTCTTACCAGAACCCCCCCCCCCTCCACCAACAACTCAAGAAAGCAAACTAGAAAGTATGAATGATCAGGTTCTTGAGGGTCAGCAGAAGCTAACACTGGATCTTAATGGGAATATAGATGTTGTATACTGACATGCGTGTTTTTATTGCTCTAACGGGATATAAATATCCTAAACAAATAACTATCAAATTAATCCTATTCTTAACACACAAATAGTACTCTTACCAAAGAGATAAGGTGTAGTAATTAGGGATCGAATCCACAGAGAGAAATGACACACAATAGATTTCTTATTTCTAAAGATTAAGCCAGGTGAATATATATTGCTGGCAAACAATCAGTTAAGTAAATATTCCTTATCAAAAAATAGAGATGCAATATGGAAATATGTTAATAATGAAAATATGGAAATAATGCAAATATGAAAATATTCTAATAAACTAACTTGATACAAATGTAAATATGCTATATTTAGGGTTTCAAGTCTGGTGGATTATAGTGGATATGAAGCACATATATGTAAATATACTAGAACTCAAATATTAACTATTTTGACCCTTTTAACTCCAACTCTCATATGCGAGCAAAAGGAAAGACCATCGATCGACTACTATGGCCTGATGTCGATCGACGGTGAAATCAGAAGGAAACGTAAACGAGATTTGATAAGTCCATCAGAATTATTAGACCAGCTCTTGCATGCGCCTAACAGCCTAGTTCAATAGATTTTATTCTGGCACTGAACTTACTCTCGTAGTTATCTATGTCCTACTTTCGAGATTCTAGTTAGCTACTCTAGAATCCAAGCATTATACACAACTCAATTGATGGATATTAACTTAACTTGCAATCCTACTTTTGGGCTAATCCATGATTGCTATCATGCAACCCTAAATCTAGTTGTTGACTACTCAGACATAATCAAAGAAAGAACAATAGTCTGAATAGAATGCATAGATAAAATACTAGAGTTCCAATACAAATTTTCCTAAGAAGTTATGAATCTTATCCCCTATAAACCTAGAACTATAATAAAAAATTTCTTAGTCTAACATGCACACCTTGCATGCTCTCAGTACACAAGCATAAATATAAAAACCCTAAAACCTAGATCAAAACTCGTCCATGGCATTCTTGTCTTTTGTCTTCTAAACTTGGGCTTTTCAGTCGGCTGTCTACGAGTTGGTCATCGATCGATGGCAAGTGTGCAGCATCAATTAACCTTGGTCTTTCATCATCGGTCGACTCCAAAGTTGTGTCGTCGATCGACGACAGTCTTGTACTTCGTCTCCTCAAATAGGCAGCTACGGATTTTTCTTCTCTAAATTCTCCAAAAGCTCCAAGTATCTCCATATATCTCCAAAAGGTTTCTGGACCTGTAAATAATCTAAAACATATCTCATACACACATAATAGACCCTAAATAAAGCCTAGAAGATGGCCCAAAACTGGTAATAAATAGACTATATCAACTCCCCCAGACTTAACCTTTTGCTTGTCCTCAAGTAAACTAAGCGAGTGAAAAACGTTTTGAAAAGCTGAGACTCACAGAATGTCTAAGTATAATTGTCACCTTACTTTGTTGCAACCACATCATATCAAGTCAATCATAGAGAAACTTTATTTACCATATCATAGTATAGCAACAAAATCCAGTATACCAACAACTTAGCAAATACTAGTCTGACTCCCCCCTCTACTGATTTCATTTTTTTGCATATAATAAAAGTGTCGGCTTTACCTTGGGAGTATCAATCAAAGGACACATGGACTCTACCTCTGCAAGTATTTGAACAACTAGGCACAAAGTCTTCTCTGATTCCTTTTTCCCCCTATTCTCTCTGAATCTTTTTAGAACTCAAACTTAATAGACAATGATGCTGATACAATCTATCTTGCCATATCATTTTCGATGTTCCTCTTTTCTTTTCTTTTCTTTTCTTTTTCTTCTCTTTTTTCTTTTTCTTTTTGTGGGCAAAGTTGTAGGCGAATAGTGTGTCATTGGTAATGTACCTACCCCTCGATTCTAACAATGAGTGATCGTTCCTCCGAATTAGAATAGTGGGGTCATAGGTAATTTATCTACCCCTCTGCATCTCTGGAAATCATCTCAATCTTGTAAGCTATTAGTTAGATGCTGAAGAGAAAGAGATAATGGAACCAAAGGTGCAATGACTTGTACGTACAGACTTGCAGAAAGAATCTGATTCAGTGTATACAAAGCCCCAAAGCAAGCAAATAGTGTTATGATTAGTGTTGGAAATTAGCTTCAGTTCCTTCAAACTTTCTAAGCAAGTGTGATATAGTGGCAGGATGATCCACTTTTGTATCTCTAGTAATCTCTGCAACAACCTTCTAAAATGGTGCAAAAGTGTTGTTAGTCAATAATAAATCTTGATCATAGTCTCCTTCTTGACTCAATAAAACTTTTTGAAAAACTTATATATATATAGTAAATAAAAATCAAAAAAAATCAAATAGCATTAGCGAACCTCCCCCAACTTAAATTACACTGTCCCCAGTGTTATCCGTTCCGGATTGGTTAGAAAAAATTAAATCATAAGTAAATAGATTAAGTAGAAAACTCGATACCAGACTCTGTAAAAGAGTATCGATCGATGGTAGGCGTGTATGGTCGATCGCTGGTCGCGATCCAATGTTGACTGATTGTGCCTCTAGGGTGTCGATCGATGGTGGACTCAAACGGTCTATAAAACCAAGTAAAACTTGAAATAAATAGTAGTATAAGTAAAAACAAAATAAAAGCTTATTAAATATTGGGTTGCGTCCCACTCAGCGTTTGGTTATAGTGTTAAGCTCGACGTTGTGAACTCTTTGACTAGTATGAAGTTGGATTAACACTTGGAAGACAAGTGTCTACATCTTCGTTGCTCTTCTGAAACCATGTACTAATAGAGCTTATTACTGCCTCATCTCCTCTGGCTTTCTCATTCCTTGTAACCGCTCTGGAAAAATCCATTGAATGCATTCCCTCTTGTAGTTTCTCAATATTGCGCTGTAGCATTCTAAGTCTGGCAGCTGTCGTCTCTGATAACTCCTCGAATTGCTGAGAAATATCTTCCTTCATCAGCCTCTAAGAAAAAACAATCTCATCAAACCTTTCTTCTAATTCTATTTATGCAACCGTCTTCTGTTCATTAGCTTCAATGTCGATCGATGGCCTATTGTTGCCATCGATCGATGCCAGTACGTCAGCCCCAATCGCATGATATCTCTGAACATTATCCAAATCTTGCTTCATCTCATCCATGCGGGCAGTCAAATTGGTGAGGCAGTTGTTTATAGGATAGTAGATATCATCCAACCTCTAGTTGGAATCATTCAGTGACATCTCTTGAGCTCCGTAGATCTCATGCTTGCACAATAGCATCAATCTCTTCTCTGTTTTATGTCTGTTGATCCTTCCTAGACATAGCGATCTTTGCTGCATGATCTGGTAAACATATGTAGCTCTGCTCAAACAAATTAGCTCTCTCTAGAACTGATCTGATTTCTTCAGTTTGCACATTCACTACTTTTCCGTCTGTAGCTCGTGCATTACCATTCTCATCTCTGTAGATGCCATACTCATCTTTCTTTTCCCAGCGGAAAATTTTGTTGCCCTTAGTATCAAAAGCTCTTGTACCTTGCTCGAAACGCCAATCGATCAATGACTAGATGTTGCTAGCGATTGATTATGGCTTAAAAGTGTATGTATAAGTTCAGATCGGCTCGTTCTTCTGCCACTCATTGCCAATCGATGTTGTATGATGTGCGTCGATCGATGACTGTTGTTGGTATCCATATGTAGTACTTGATCCATTAGCCATAATAAGGGCATCTACTACATCCTCCTTGGATAAATGTAGGATTCTCCCATAAAGAGCTCGTGCACATCCCTCTGAGTCTCTAAAAATTCCGAACTCACATGTTCTAAGATTATCAATATCTTTCTCTTCTGCTCCAAGTCTGTGTCCTGGTTCGCGTATGATGTCATTCGATGGCCAGGAGTAGCCTGCGATTGATGCTTGATTATCCACTCTCGCGTTCATCACCCATCCAGCGTCTTCTGATGCCAGGCCGCGATATTCAATCTGCTCTTGCTCTCTGTAAGCTTCTTCACATCTTTCGCATAGTGGACGTGTGTCAATCGATGGTGTATGGTGACCGTCGATCGATCCTCGATAACCAAACTGTTGCACGAAAAAATTTCCAGCTCCATTAGGCATGGCAAGAATTTCTGCAATATCTTCCCTCGTGATATTTAGTAGTCTACCATCCATAGCTCTTGCATGACCGGCTGGATCTCTCATGATACCGAACTCGTCTGGTTGTACATAACCATATTTCTTCTTGCATTCTGCAGTTGAATCTATTTCGGATGCTGCTGCTTGGTCAGTATCGATCAATGGCATAGGGTTACCGTCGATCAATGTCAATTTCCCGAGTCGATGGGAAATATAAAAAACACCAGCCTCTTCCATAGCAATACCACGGTACTCGATCATCTCTTCTACTCTGTAATCCTCGTGGTACTCGGGGTGGGCTATGTTGTAATCACAAACTGTGTGGTAGTCGTTGATCGGTTCTGGAGTGTGAGTGTCGATCTATAACAAAGGGGGGTGTCGATCTATTGCTGAAATGCAAGAGTGTCGATCGATAGTTTGGGTTGGGTGTCGATCGATGCTCCATCCTCCGACTCATCGTTAAAGTCATAATCGCATAAGCATGTGGCCACAAGTTCTACATTATCACACAATTTTTGAGAGGGCAAGTTTATTCTTACAAATTTCATAATAAACATCATGATCAATCAAGGAAAGGCACAACATGTTTGTCCTCATGTCGCAGATAGCTCCCACGGTAGCCATGAAAGCTCTTCCAAGTAAGAGGGAAGAATTCCAATTGATCTGGATATCCATTACATGGAAGTCTAGCGGGGCTAAGACATCCTGAATTCGCAGTGGGACATATCTACAAATACCTCATGAATCCACTTTGGAGCAATACACAAAGATGAAGGAATCGCTGGAAGGCTCCACTTTCAGGTTCAACTTTTCTGCCATAGCTCTGGGTATGTTGCTCACCGATAATCCAGTATCACAGAGGCATTGGGGAACTTTTGGTTTTTGATCAGACATGGCACCACAAATTTTCCAGGATCACTTCTCTTCTTCAGAATGATCCCATGTTTCTTCCTGGGATGACTCTCGGCAGTTTTATTGACCATCATAAGCTCTGATGTAACCATTTTCTTCTCTATAGTAGTCATATTCGTGATCTTTGGCAATTGAACTCGTTTTGCTGCTAGGAACCATCGATCGATCCTACGGTCGACTCGGCAATTGAACTCATTTTGCGGTATTGAGAGCATGAAGAGTGTGCAAGTACAAGCGTAGGCAAGGCTCGACACGGCTCACAAAGCTTTATTGTTTTGGTTTTTAGGGGAGAAGATTCATAACTCCTTAAGGAGATTTGTATTGGAACCCCAGTATTTTATCTATGCATTCTATTCAGACTATTTTTTTCTTTGATTATTTTGAGTACTCATCAACTAGATTTAGGGTTGAATGATAGCAATCAAGGATTAGCCCAAAAATATGATTGCTAGTTAAGTTAATATCCATCAATTTAGTTTTGCTTAATGCTTGCATTCTAGAGTAGCTAACTAGGATCTTGAAAGTAGGACATGGACGACTACGAGAGTAGGTTTTGTGCCCGAATAGACTCCATTGAACTAGGCTTTTAGGCGCATGCGAGAGCTGGTCTACAAGTCTAGTGGACTTATCAAATCTCGTTCACACTTTCTTCTAATTTCACCGTCGATCGACATCAGGCCATAGCTATCAAATCTCGTTCACTCTTCACAAAGCACAGTGAAGGAAGTCGCAAAGTCTCATGGTCAAATTTACGTGGTCCTAATTCCTCGCTAACAAATCAAACAATTTAACGTCCGAGCAGGAACAACAGTTTCGGCTGCGAATATCCGCAAACAAAACAAAACGTTTCTCTATCGTAAGGTCAAAACAAAACCCTTGCGATGCCACACATCTTTAAGCCCACATACATTTCAAGCACGAAATGCGGCACCCGAAAGAAAAATTCGACCTTTGACACAGCGAGACATCGCTGACGCTTGAAAAACTTTTTTTCGTCAAAAGTTTTCGAAACGAAAAGCTCACCTTAAAAACAGTCCATCCACGACTATAAAACACACACACTTTCTTAAACACGTATCCTTTGGGAAGATTCAAGAACGGTAATCTCTACCACTAAGTTTGTTTCTGATCACAAAAAAAACTCTCAATGTCCTAAACAGACTAAGCCATCTCGTAGAGATAGCTCTCCAACACCCGACACAAGGGTAATAGTGCTATAAAAGAAATCCAAAATTTTGGTCAACACTTTCGAGAGACTTTAAAATTTTCCCCAAAGAGATGCTCGATTCCTACCATACAAGTCGTATAAGCCGGGAATATATCATGGACTTTAAAGCGGAACGGAATCAGGTCGAAATCGCAACACGCAAAACGAAAGCCGATTAGTCATCACAAAACCTTAACCGACAGTAAAACTAGGTCTTGCCCTAAACCTAGCACACTGGTCTCTAACGTCTCAAGGCATGAATATAAAAAAATATGAGATCCTAAAGCATGCCTCTTCATTCACATCTAAATGCTCGCAGAACTTTTTTGAACATCTCAAATGAGCAATGAATAGAACGATCTACAAAGAAGAGTTAGGTTACGAGATGACAACTCATAATCTTCCATCTACACGCAAGTACTCGACGCACTCTTAAAATCTTAAATCCTTTCAATAAAAATAAAGTTCAAAACCATCTAAGGCAGGGATTCAAACCACATACGGCCAGTCCCGAACATAAAAACGGCCACACACGGCCCAACACAACTAAGCATAAAACAGCCACGCATGGTCACATATAGATCCTGAACCAGAGAACATAATCTTGATCCTTCAAGGGTCCAATACGAAGTTTCCCAACATCGAACGACCAAACGTGCCCGCGGATTGATTCATCTCAACCCCTTTTGGTTTCTCTCTCGAATCTCGATCGAAATGCTCTTCGTTTTGTCTCAATCCAAGTTACCGTTAGAACTTTACGATAAATACCGCAAAGATTCATTTTCCTGAATGAAGTTCATGGTTAACGTATAAACAGCAACGGTTAGCTCAACACCACAGTTGTCTAAGCTATACGAGAAGTGTGAACCTCCTAGCTAAACAGACATTGTATCATTAAATGTTCTTTCGAAGAAATTGTAAAAACGTTTAAGTCAAAATACGGCCCAAAGAGGCCTATAACGTGGCTAAAGACCTACTTCCGGTTTCATACGAAATTAAGCCCAGCAATGTTATGACGGCGTATCTTTACTCGCAGAAGAAGATAAATCTCGCGAAATCGTAAGATAAATGTCAAGTTTCCAAGATAATGATGAAAATCGAGATAAAAAGTAATGTTTATGCGAAGCGATAAACTCGACCTGGGGGCAAAAAGGAAAGAGAAACCGACCAAGAAGGCATATATAAGGGGAGCTAAAGTTAAAGGCACGGAGATCAGAGTATTTAGACCGAGAGAATCTCTGTTAGCTTATAAGAACTTAGAACTTAGGTGGCTAGAAGGACACAGTTATACTTAGACATTTCTCCATCTTTGTTCGACGATTCTGATTTCCTTAGACTCTACAACTCATTGAACTTCGAAACCTTAAGCTTTATTCTCGACAAGCGGGTTTCTATGACTAGCACTCGATTACCAGACGAACTTGCTCCGGCAGTTCGATCTCTTGCTCCACTCTTTTAATTGAACTACGTCCGACTTGATCCTCGAAAAGGGTACGTAGGCAGCCTTTCTTAAGGTCCAGTCCCAAATCCTTCCAACCTTTTTCGTCTTTTTTGTCTATTGCTAAGCGATTTGCAACCACATAGGTTTCTCTCGACATAGGTGGTAGAACTAGCAAACTTAGTCTCGTTTTACAGCTTGTGTTATACGAATTTCCTTTGTGATCCCGTTTCCAGACAAGCTTCATGAACGCTTGTCTCTGGAGCGCTCGTATGCGAATTGGAAATAAAGATCTATTGTTTTCTAAAATTCGTTTTGTTATCTTTTCATGTTTTCCAAGTTTACTCGATTACTTTTCGTTGGCTCTCGAAGAGCACCTGAGACCTCAGGAAAAGTTAGGTTTCTTGACTTTCCTTAATTTACCGAAATCGACGGTGTGAACTTTCGTTCCCACAATGCTTTGTTTGATCATGTTTGAGTAGTTCTCTTTGTTAGATTTAGGGTTAATTAGGGTTATGAAGGATTAGCCAAAACTATAGAATTCCTAAGGTGATAAAGATATCAACCAATTGAATTTTTATTAATGATTGTGTTCTAGAGTAGCTAACTAGAACTCTGATTTTAGGATTGTAGACAATTACGAAAGTAGGTTCTTCACCTGAATTGATTCTTTTGAGCTATGTTGCTAGATACATGAGACAGCTGGCCTAGGAAGTTAATGAACCAATAGGATAGGACTATAAACCCGATTTAAGGTAGCCGTCAATCGACGCTCGGCTTCAACCATCGATTGATGCTCATTATGTGTTTACAAGTGAAAGCTCGAACACTGGACTTAGATAATTATTAGTCTCACATGGGACAGTGGATAAATTTACACTAGAGTTCGAGGTCTAGAATATCACACATACACCTTTAGCTTCTATATTTCTATAATCTTGATTACCTGAAACCCTAGATCTAGTTATTTTCTAATATTGTTTACAAACCAATAAATCAACTGGTTACTTATTTATTGGTTATTAATTACTTACCTAGCTTAATCGTTATATATATAAATCTATTATGTGTTCATGCTTCCTATGGATTTGATCATTAAATACTACAACTTAACCTTTTATTTGAGAGAATACATTGTTCATAGGATAATTTGAGTGATATCAGAAGACGATGACTCCCCAAGTCTTCCGACCTTATAAGGTTATACGAAGTTGAAAACCGGGTGGAATGATTGCATCTACCATCTTAACCAAAAAATATACTTTCTACGGTTATATATAAGCCTAGATAGAGGTGAGAAAATAACCGTAAATTTTTATTTGATCCATTATCTGTTAGTTTAGATTTGAACCAAAGCAAATCAGATACTTGTAACTCTACGAAGCAAAACAAATATTAATATGCAATATCCACAAAAACGAAGCAAATCAGAATTACTAGTATTTTAAGAAGTGGATATTTATGTTACTATATGCATATGTACATATATTAAAATAATTATGTATATAGATTATCCAATTATAATTATTATATTTTATGTAATTTTATAATAATTTATTCATCAAATTATTATTTTATTTATCAGCGTTTTAAAAAGAAATACATTTTATTTAAATAAAAATTATTCTGCTATATTATTTGTTTAATTTTTTGAATTTTTTGAAAAAAAAATTATATTTGAACAGATCGAATCGAGTATCTGGTTAAAAGCATATAATTTCATTATCTGAACACTAAATATTTAAATGGGTACGGATCAGATTAAATAAAAAATTGATGATCCAAATGAAACATATATGATCATGAATACTATGAAAAATAGAATATTCAGTATGTGCCTACCCCTAGGAGGCTAGGACTACCACTTAACACATTAATGATAAGCCCAAAATTAAACCTGATTTAAAATTCAATGTCATTATTCAGTGTAGTTATCGCCAAAATCGTATAGATACACCACTACATATTAATGATCATCTACATGTGAAGATCGTCGACATTCACCACCACTAAAATTGTCCTAGACGACCACTTCTTCTCAAAGGAGATCACCCCTTTGACGACCTCAAGTTTTAATAAAGAGACTTCGTTTAGATGATCTCCTTAGTTCTTGCAATGATTAAGCTATTTTTGACACTTAATTATTATTATGAATGTGTTCCAACTGTTCAAAACGTTTGACACTTTCTTTATTTCCGCTCTACTATGCAAACAATTGTCGTCCATAGTGGGACTAGAGATTCTTCTCTACTGTAGGATAGTTCGGAAGCCACAGAACCCACAACGCAATAAGAGTGTATCCCTACAGTTGCAGACGCTTCAAGATCTAAAACCATGGAAGTCACCCCCAGAACAGCCACCCAACACGGAGACAACGCACTTTAACTAGCAGGACATCTCCTTCTCGTTCTCTTGGGAAGGATTGAGGAGCTCCTTAGAGGGACGACTGACATGTGTGCTTTTATTGTAATAGCAGAGTATAAATATTCTAAACAAATCACTATCAAACTAACCATAGTCTTAACACATAAATAGTATTATTGTCAAAAGAGATAATGTGTAGTATTTAGGGATCGTATCTTCATAGAGCAATGACACACAATAGATTTCTTGTTTCTAAAGATTAAGCTATGTGAATATATATATTGGTGGCAAACAATCAGTTAAGGAATTATTCCTTATCAAGAAGTAGAAATTCAATATGGAAATATGTTAATAATGCAAATATGGAAATAATGCAAATATGGAAATAATGCAAATATGGAAATAATGCAAATATGGAAATATTCTAATAAACTAACTTGATGCAAATGTAAATATGTTAGATTTAGAGTTTCAAGCTTAATGGATTATAGTAGATAGGAACACACAAATATGTAAATATACTAAGACTCAAATTTTAACTATTTTGACCTTTTTTAACTCCAACTCTTATATGCGAGCAAAAGGAAAGACCATCGATCGACGGCTATGGTCTGATGTTGATCGACGATGAAATCGTAAAGAAGTGTGAACGAGATTTGATAAGTCCACCAGACTTATTAGACCAGCTCTCACATGCGCCTAATAGCCTAGTTCAATGGAGTCTATTCTGGCACAGAACCTACTCTCGTAGTCGTCCATGTCCTACTTTCGAGATCCTAGTTAGCTATTCTAGAATGCAAGCTTTAAGCACAACTAAATTGATGGATATTAACTTAACTAGCAATCCTACTTTTGGTGTAATCCATGATTGCTATCATTCAACCCCAAATCTAGTTGATGACTACTCAGACATAATCAAAGAAAGAACAACAATCTGAATAGAATGCATGGATAAAATAATGGGATTCCAATACAAATCTCTCTAAGGAGTTATGAAACTTCTCCCCTAAAAACCTAAAATTATAAAGCTTTGTGAGTTGTGTCAAGCCTTGCCTACGCTTGTACTTGCACACTCTGCATGCTCTCAACACATGAACATAAATATAAAAACCCTAAAACCTAGGTCAAAACTCGCCCATGGTGTTCAAGTCATTTGTCTTCTAAACTTGGGCTTTTCAATCGACTGTCTTGCGAGTTGGGCATCCATCGATGGCAAGTGTGCAACATCGATCGACCTTGGTCTTTCATCATCGGTCGACTCCAAGGCTGTGTCGTTGATCGACGACAGTCTTGTACTTCGACGCCACAAATAGTCAGCTACAGATTCTTCTCCTCTAAATGCTCCAAAAGCTCCAAGTATATCCATTTATCTCCAAAACGTCTCTAGACCTGTAAATACTCTAAAACATATCATAGACACACATAATAGACCATAAATAGAGCCTAGAACATGGCCTAAAACTGGTAATAAATAGGCTATATCAACTCCCCCATACTTAACCTTTTGCTTGTCCTCAAGCAAACTAAGCCCGTGAAAGAGATTTTGGAAAGCGGAGACTCACATAATGTCTAAGTATAAATTTCACCTTACTTTGTTGCAACCACATCCTATCAAGTCAATCATAGAGAAACTTTATATACCTTATCCTAGTATAGCAACCAAATTCAGTCTACCAACAAATTAGTAAATGAAAGTCTGACTCACCCCTCTACTGATTTTATTTCTTTGCTTAAAATAAAGGGTAGGCTTTACCTTGGGAATATTGATCAAAGGACACATGGACTCTACCTCTGCAATTATCTGAAAAATAAGGCACAAAGTCTTCTTTGATTCTTTTCTTCTCCATTTTCTCTCTGAATCTTTCTAGATCTCAAACTTAATGGAGAATGATGTTGATACAATCCATCTTGCCATCTCATTTTTTATTTTCCTCTTCTTTTTCTTCTAGGCGAATAGTGGAGTCATCGGTAATGTACTTATCTCTCGCTTCCAACAGTATGTGATTATTCCTCCGAATTAGAATAATGAGGTCAGAGGTAACTTACCTACCCCTCTGCATCTTGGGAAGTCATCTCGATCTTTTAAGCTATTAGGTAGATGCTGAAGAGAAAGAGAGAAGGGAATCAAAGGTGCAATGACTTGTACCTACAGACTTGTAGATGGAATCTGATTCAGTGTATACTGAGCCCCAAAGCAAGCAAATAATGTCAGGATTAGTGTTGGAAATCATCTTCGGTTCCTTCAAAATTTCTAAACAAGTGTGATATAGTGGCATGATGATCCACTTTGGTATCTCTAGTAATCTCTGCAACAACCTCCTAAAAATGGTGCTAAAGTGTGGTTAGTCAATAATAAATCTTGATCCAAGTCTCCTTCTTGACTCAATAAAACTTTTTGAAAAACTTATATATACATATATATATATAGCAAATAAAACTCAAAACAAATCAACTAGCATTAGCTAACCTCCCCCAGACTTAAATTACATTGTCCCCAGTGTAATCTGCCCCGGATTGGTTAGGAAAAATTAAATCATAAGTGAATAGATTAAGTAGAAAAACTCGATATCAGACTCTGTAAAAGAGTATCGATCGATGGTAGGCGTGTGTGGTCGATCGATGGTCGCGATCCAATGTTGACTGATGGTACATCTATGGTGTCGATCGATGGTAACTCAAACAGTCTATAAAACAAAATAAAACTCGAGATAAGTAGTAGTATAGGTAAAAACGAAATATAAGCTTACTAAACAGTGAGTTGCCTCCCACTCAGCGCTTGGTTATAGTCTTAAGCTCGACCTTGTGAACCTTTGACTAGTATGAAGTTGGATCAACACATGGAAAATAAGTGTCTACATCTTGTTTTCTCTTCTGAAACCTTGTACTAATGAAGCTCCTTATTGCCTCATCTCCTCTGGTTTTCTCATTCCTTGTAACTGTTCTGGAAAAGTCCATTGAATGCATTCCTTTCTCTAGTTTCTTAATATTGTGATGTAGCATTCTAAATCTGGCAGCTGTAGTCTCTGATAAATCTTCCAATTGCTGAGAAATATCTTCCTTCATCATGCTTTGAGAAAACACAATCTCATCGAACCTATCTTCCAATGATGTTTCTGCTGCCGTCTTCTGTTCGTTGTCTTCAGTGTCGATCGATGGCTTGATGTTGCCGTCGATCGATGCTCGGTTGTCTGCCCCAGTCGCATGCTATCTCTGAACAGTATCCAAATCTTGCTTCATTTCATTCATGCGTGCAGTCAAACCGGTGAGGCAGGTGTCTATAGAAATCATCCAATGACATATCTTGAGTTATGTAGATCGCATTCGCAATATCATCATATCACTTCTCTGTTTTATGTCTGTTGATCCTTCCTAGACATAGCGATCCTTGCTGCATGTTCTGGTAAGCATATGTAGCTCAGCTCAAACAGATTAGCTCTCTCTTGAACTGCTGTAATGTCTTCAGCTTGCACATTTACTACCCTTTCGTCCGTAGCTCGTGCATTACCATTCTCATCTTTGTAGATGCCATACTCATCTTTCTTTTCCCAGCGGAAAATTCTGTTGCCTTCAGTATCGAAAGCTCTCGTACCTTGCTCGAAATGCTAATCGATTGATATCATGATGTTGGTATCGACCGATGGTGGCATGAAAGTGTTCGGATCAGTACAGGTTGGCTTGTTCCTCTGCTCCTCAATATCGATCAATGCTGAATGGTGTGTGTTGATCGATGGTTGCTGTTGCTTTCCAAATAAAGTACTTGATCCAGTAGCCATAATAAGGGCATCTGCTACATCCTCCTTAGATAAATGTAGGATTCTCCCATGAAGAGCATGTGCATGTCCCTCTAGGTCTCTGAAAATTTTGAACGCATCTGTTCTGAGATTACCAATATATATCTCTTCTGCTCCATGTTCGTATTCTGGTTAGTGTATGATGTCATTCAAAGGCCATGAGTAGCCTGTGATCGATGCTTGATCATCCACTCTCGCGTTCATCACCCAGCCAGCGTCTTCTGAAGCCAGACCAGGATATCAATCTACTCTTCCTCTCTGCAATTTTCATCGTATCCTTCGCATACTGGACATGTGTCGATCGATGGTGTATGGTGACTGTCGATCGATGCTCGATAACCAGACTGTTGCGCGAAAAGGTTTCCAGCTCCATTAGCCATGGCAAGAATGTCTGCAATATCTTCCCTGGTGACATTAAGTAGTCTGCCATCCATAACTCTTGCGTGACCGTCTGGATCTCTCATGATACCAAACTTGTCTGGTTGTAGATAACCATATTCCTTCTCGCGTTCCGCAGCTGAATCTACTTCAGATGCTTCTCCTTGGTCAGTATCGATCGATGGCATAGGGTTACCGTTGATCAATGTCGATTTCCTGAGTCAATGAGAAATATGAAAAACACCAGTCTCTTCCATAGCCATACCACAGTACTCGATTATCTCTTGTTCTATGTAGTCTTTGTCGTACTCAGAGTGGGCTGTGTTGTAATCACCATATGTGTGGTGGTTGTTTATCGGTTCTGGAGTGTGAGTCTCGATCGATAATAAAGGGTGGCCGTCGACCGATTGCTGAACTGCAAGCGTGTCGATCGATTTGGGCTGGGTGTCGATCGATGCTCCATCTTCCGACTCTTCATTGAAGTCATAATCGTAGAAGCATGTGGCCACAAGTTCTGCATTATCACGCAGTTTCCTGGGGGCAGGTTTATTCTTATAAATTTCATAATAAACATTATGGTCAATCACGGAAAGACACAACCTGTTTGCCCTTATGTTGCAGATAGCTCTCACGGTAGCCATGAAAGTTCTTCCAAGTGACAAGGAAGAATTCCAATTGATCTGGATATCCGTCACATAGAAGTCTATCGGGACTAAGACATCCTGAATTTGCAGTGCGACATCTCTACAAACACCTCCTGAATCCACTCTGGATTAATCCATAAAGATGAAAGAATCGTTGGAAGGCTCCACTTTCAGGTTCAACTTTTCTGCCATATCTCTGGGTATGATGATTACTGATGATCCAGTGTCACAGAGGGTGTTGGGAAACTTGTGGTTTTTGATCAGACATGGCACCACAAATTTTCCAAGATCACTTTTCTTCTCTTAAACAATCCTCTGTTTCTTCCTAGGATGATCCTTGGAAGTTTTGTCAACCATCATGGGCTCTGATGCACCCATTTTCTGCTCCAGAGTTGTCAAATTCGCGATTTTTGGAAATGGAACCTGTTTTGCTGTTGGGAACCGTCGATCGATTCTACGATCGATGCGTCGAAGATGTTCGAATATTTTCCCGATACAGGCACCATCGATCGATTCTTAGTAACCATTGCAGATCGATGTCCATCTGAACTCTCAGACAAACTCAATTTTCCTACATGAAATCTTCCCTTTTTTAGCTTCTCTCATCACCTCTACCCAAAAATAATCCTCAATCAGTGCTTTGAGCTGGTGCACCTGTCCGGCTTCCATTTTCTCCTCGATCTTTTGACTTGCTGCATTACGCAGATGACCGTCTAGGTCATGCAGGTCTCCATTCTCGTCCTTAATCAATACTAAAGTCGCAACCATCTGAACTCGTCTGCTTTTATCGATCGATGCAGATACTTTGCTGTCGATCGTTGGTATGTGATCAGTGTCGGTCGATGCTCGAGTTCTGATGTCGGTCGATGCTGCCCGTAAAGAATTTTCGGTCGATGCGGTGTTGTTGTTGTCGATCTATGCTTATCGTCTTTCTTTGCGGATCATACGTTCGAGTCTATCGGGGTCAGAGAATAGTAGTTCTTGCCCTTTATTGATCCTGGTGTGTCTATGCATGCACCTGTAAAACAAGGAAATGAAAAATTTAGTAACTTGAAAGTAGTAACAAACCTAGACTAAATCCTACAATTTAAATCTAATGGGGATCAATGCTCCCCGGCAACAACACCAAATTTGACATGCATTTTTTATTGTTATAGCAAGGTATAAATATCCTAGACAAATCACTACAAATTAACTCTAGTCTTAACACACAAATAGTACTCTTGCCAAAAGAGATAAGGTGTAATACTTAGGGATCGAATCCACATAGAGCAATGACACACAATAGATTTTGTGTTTCTAAACATTAAGGTAGGTGAACATATATATTGGTGGAAACAATCAGTTAAAAAATATTCCTTATCAAGAAGTAGAGATGCAATATGGAAATATGCTAATAATGCAAATATGGAAATAAAGAAAATATGGAAATATTCTAATAAATTAACTAGATGCAAATGTAAATATGTTAAATCTAGGATTTCAAGCCTAATGGATTATAGTAGATAGAAAGCACGGATATGTAAATATACTAGGACTCAAATATTAACTATTATGGCCCTTTTAATTCAACCTCTCGTATGCGAGCAAAAGGAAACACTATCGATCGACGGTTATGGCATTATGTAAATCAACGGTGAAATCAGAAGGAAGTGTGAATGAGATTTGAAGTCCACTAGACTTATTAGACCAGCTCTCGTATGCGCCTAACAACCTAGTTCAATGGAGTCTATTCTCGCACATAACCTACTTTCGAGATCCTAGTTAGCTACTCTATGATGCAAGCTTTAAGCACAACTCAGTTGATGGATATTGACTTAACTAGCAATCGTAATTTTGGGCTAATCCATGATTGCTATCATTCAACCCCAAATCTAGTTGACGACTACTCAGACATAATCAAAGAAAGAACAATATTCTGAATAGAGTGCATAGATAAAATATTGGGGTGTTAATAAAAATCTCCTAAGGAGTTATGTAACTTCTCCCCTATATACCTAAAACTATAACGCTTTGTGAGTTGTGTAAAGCCTTGCCTACGCTTGTACTTGCACACTCTGCATGCTCTCAATACATGAGCATAAATATAAAAACCCAAAAACCAAGGTCAAAACTCGTCCAGGGTATTCTTGTCATTTGTAAACTTGGGCTTTTCAATCAATTGTCTTGCGAGTTGGCCATCGATCGATGGTATGTGTGCAACATCGATCGACATTGGTCTTTCATCATTGTTCGACTCCAAGGCTGTGTCGTTGATCGACGACAGTCTTGTACTTCGACTCCTCAAATAGTCAGCTATGGATTCATCTCGTCTAAATGCTCCATAAGCTCCAAGTATTTCCATTTATCTCCAAAACATCCATGCACATGTAAATACTCTAAAACATATTTTAGACACACATAATAGACCTAAAATAGAGACTAAAACATGGTCTAAGGCTGGTAATAAATAGGCTATATCAACGAGCTCTCATCTTGACGACTGTACACAGTCTCAGAGTATCTGTCATAACCATATCAACAAGTCTCACTCTGCTGATTGACACATAAAGATCACGAAATTCGATGCTCTCCAAGAAATTTAGGAGCTATTTTGGACGGTCGGCCAACACCATTCTGAGGCAGGATTACCAAGTGAGACTCAGTGAACACTATGACTGCAAACATATCCCAAATAGCTAATAGGAGTATCTAACACAGTGATGAGGAGATCGAAGTGATGAAGGATCATCTGAAGTTCATCACCTCCAAGGTTCACCACACAATTAGCTCGGAACTAGAGATCGACTGCATACTCCACGAAACTCAGCATACAACATTCCCGTCCTGACTCCTCAGCATTCCTGCCAGACATCCGGGGATAATCAAACAGTTTTATAGTGTATTTAGGATTCCTTGGAACATCTTGAATGCTGAATACTTGGTCGAAATCATTGTATACTAGGCTTGGAAAGAGCTGTTGGGAATTGATGGCAAATGATTCGATGAATTGGTCCACAATTGGCAAGTGATGTCTTGGTTGATTTCACAGCTTCTGGTGAGTTCTGGTGATCTTATTCAAGCAATTAATACCTCCAAAATCTTCATCTTTGATGGCTTGATCGTTGGTGACTTATTCCCTATAGTGTGAATGCATCCAGATTTGGCAGGTTTCAAAACAGTGAGATCCTTCAGATCATGTGGTCTCTGGTTCATGGTAAGAAATCTTATACTCCTCCTTAATAGTTGGATACACTTCCAAGATTCTTAGAAACTCTCCTGGTATGTATTCTTTGGTTTGAATAAGATTGAGTTGGTGAGACTCCAAATTAGGCAAGTGCAGAACTGGTTTGAGCGATTTTGAGAAATGGGGCATAACTTGATATCTATGTGACCAGTTATCTTCATTTTGGCTTGTTGGAAATCTAAAATATCTATATTGAAGTCTCTGATTGGTTTTATTTTATTCTGTCCTTTTGTGCTTAAATATTCTCTTAAGAACGATATTGGCGAATGGACGGGCTGAGAAACCTCTGGCTTGTAAAATTCATAACTTCTTGCTCCGTGAAAATATCCTGTAAATTCCAAATCTCAGTCATACATTGATAAGTTAGGCGTCTTGTAAAATTGTTTCCAGGTCAAAAGCTCTCCTGGTTGTTGAGATTTGCGCCTTGGGCTGAACCTCTATTCATGGTATCTCCTAGGTAGTCAGTCTGGGAGATTTGGTGAGACTATGGTCGAGCCACTGATTTCAGGGCCAAAACATGGCCAAATTTAAAAATTTGTACACATGTAAGGTCCTTCCATGAGATCCTCTACACATCCCAATTTCAAATTTTCAAAGGTCAAATGACCAAGGACGTGGGCCTTAGCTTCTATGAGTATTTGGCCCCCACAAACATGTCTTTGGTATGGTAGGAAATAGACTTGGTCCGTCAAACTCGATTCCCAACCTTAGTGAGCAATCATGTTACTTCCTTTGGGTAAATTGGTTGAAAATGAGAAAGTATTGATCAATTCCTAAACTGGCTCGTTCCAAGCTGATTCTAACTCGAGTGAGCTCTTTATCTTGGTCACATGGATGACTAAAGGTGTCTCCAATATCCCAAATGATATCAATATCCTTACGTTCACTCCAAACCACCTTGAATGCTTACTAAGGATGTCATCTACATTCCCTTCGTCGATCTGATCGAGTTGTCTGATGATCAAGCTACCCATGATTGTATCATTTTGTCTCTGCATCGAGGAATGTCTTGCTTTCGTAGAATATTTTTTTTAGTTCTCCTTTTTCTTATAGTATCAAGACTCTGCTGACTGTGGCAAATGGGATAGCTATAGAGGTACATATGTTATCCTTCCACTGGTTTGGCGAATATAGGTAGCTCGCTGAGGTAGGTTTTGAGCTAAGTGAAAGCCTCCTCGCATTTCGTCCCACAAAAATATTTTTTTCTTTCAAGAGCTAGTAAAAGAAAGGCACTTGTCAGTTGACCCCGAGGTAAACATGTTAAAGGATGCAATCCTCCTAGTTACCACTGCACTTCTCTTGTGTTTTTATGTAGAATGCATATGGAGGAACGCACTAATTTTTAGGAGTTAGCTTTGATACCTCACTTTGTTACTAGGTACCAAAGGAATTCACCAAAGGGAACTCCAAAAGTACACTTTGTTGGGTTTAGCTTCATTCCATATTTGTTTAGGACTGTAAAGTATTCTCGCACTTATTTGACATGGTCGACCATTTTTCACATTTGAATAACATGTCTTCTATATAGACTTCCATGGTTTACCTAGCTGGCCAGAGAACATTTTGTTCACTAGTCATTTGTAAGTGCTTCCGGCGTTTTTCAGGCCAAGGGCATCACTTTGTAATAGTAAGTGCCATGATTGGTGATGAATGTCGTTTCTCTTGATCCCCGGGGTTCATATTGATTTGATTGTTCCCTGAAAATACATTTTCATGAAGGATAGAAGTTTTTGACCGGTTGTAGCTTCTGCGAGACAATCAATATGAGGAAGTGGAAAGCTTTTTTGAGATTCGTGAAATTAATTCATAACCTCTATTTCTCATTCTTCTTTTTAAAACTACGGGGTTAACGAGCCTATTGGGGTCTTTTTACCTTCCAAGTTGAGCCGACCTTTAGTAGTCGGCCTACTTCGTCGCTGACTACTTTGGTGCCTTTGGGGCCTAGCTTACGACTTTTCTGCTTTATATGTTAATATGTGGGATTGACATTCAGCTGTTGAGAAGTTATTTATGGTTCGGTCCTAGGCATATCTTTTGTTGACCATGCGAAGGTGCTGATGTTTTCCTTTAGGAAGGAAATTAGTTCACTTCAGATGGGGTCTTGCAGATCGATTCCAAGCCCGACATACCTGTCTAAATTAGATTCATCTATGTAGACCTAGATCATAATATCTTTTGGCAGAACGCATATGGATGGTCGTGATTTTTTTTCAGGCGTTGAGCTGCGAGCTCTTCTCTTTTATGTAACTGCTATACGGGCATCGCTTCGTGAGCTTGTAGCAGCCGATATAACATTTTCGAGATGCTTTTTGGCTTCCACGGATAGTTTGAATGCCTTTTGGGATCAGAAACTTCACACATTGATCATATGTGGAAGAAATTGCTTTCATCGCGTAAATACAGGGCAAGTCAAGTATGGCACTGAAGGCGCATGTATATCTACTACGACAAATTCAACCAGTTGGCGTACGTCTTTTATGAAGACTGACAACTGGATGTATCTGAGCGAGTATGATGTTTCTCTTGCGGAGATGGTGAGAGGTGTTCTAGTGGCTTTCAATTTGGATTTGTTGAAACCCATACGCGTGAAGAAATCATAGAACAATACTTCAACCAAGCTTCTTGTATCAATCATTATGCGAGAAAAATCAAAACCAGTGACAGCTAGTTTTATGAATAGAGCGTCATCGTGAGGATTGTCGAGGTGAACCATTTCACTTTCATGAAATGTGATTTCTTTTTCGTGGTCTTCCATTGGATTAATTTTCTTGGATCTGTTTTTGGCTCTTATGTGATAGACTTTTATGGAAATAACTGAATCTTGACATAATTTTTAGCCACCATATATGAAGTTGATTTTTTGGGAAGTACATCCACTGCTCTCCTTAGTGTATTCCGAATTTTTATAATATAGGAGCTCATATTTAAAGTAAGTAAAGATATATCTCCTGGTGGTAGTTTAGGTCTCTGAGGCACTGGTGGTATGGTGACAGAATTCATTGATCCACTGCAAAAGCTGAGGCCTTTGAATATGAGATCTATCATTGGTCGAGGAACAGGATCCAGGTGATTCTCCTTCCTCAGGTTGCTCTCTTTTCGATGAGCTTGCTTTGGGATTTTCCTTTGGAGGAGAGATCTTTCTCTTTCTTTGGGTTTCCTTGTCTTTGGTTCTACAGTTGTTTATCAGGATCTGAAGTTAAGTTCACTATTCCTCTATTGAGTGTCCCTTCTTCTTATGGAATTTACAAAACCTTTTGGGATTGAAGTTCCCATTCCTTGTATCAGGAGATCCGTCGATGGCGTAGCTATGCTTGCTGGATGACGGATCATTCTGTCTAGTGCTGCATTTACTGAAGGTAGATAATCTCGTCTATGTTTTGAAGAGAGAGCGGTGGTTTCTCTTCTAGACAACAGAAGGCCAAAGTGCGGTGGAGCGTGTCTTCGAGCGAGTGAACAACATGCTATTATTTAGCGTTGTTAGAGACGTGGTGTCGTTTGGGTTCACAATTCGAGACCTTACTTTTATGAACCTATATATGTGGGATCAAAGTATCTCGTTGTGTTATAATACTGAGAAAAAGACTCCTTCTAAAACCTTCTCTTTTATGAAGACGGAATAATGTTTCAAGAAGGTGGTTGCTTTCTGAGTGAAATTCTCTATGGAATTTCCCTCCATGCTGGCAAAACATTCGAGTGCGGATCTGGTGAGATTTTTGACAAAATCCTACAGTATTCCGCTTCTTTTTCCTCATCATTAAGGTGAGCTCAGGTTACTGCAAGCGTGAATGCACATATATATGAGTCTTATGGACTGATCTCCCTGCATATTCTGGATATATAATTTTCCATTTATCTCGGAGGCTCGCGTTAGCAATTCGATTTTAAAAATTAAGTTCCACGCTTCTCTTCTATTATGTGGTCTATGTCGAGGGCCAAACTCGTGGCCATGTGGAAGCTTGAGTTCATATGCATTAGATTCACATTAGTTTGTTTGATATATCTTTGAAAAGATTCAAGACGATCTATCAATGTTCATTGATGTGAGGAAACTGATTTGGAATTACTCAGCCGTTAAGCGGAGCAGAATAAGTTAAATCATCGTGGTTTAATCGAGGTACATCACTTGAGGGTGGAATTATCAAGGAGGGTATTGTCGCGAAACCATCGTTATTAAGGGTGTGGCTGTTGAGATGTGGTGAGATAAATACGATTAGACTTGAAGATATGAGACTTGAGAACATTTGGAGAAGATTGAGTTTTGGGTCGACCAGGCTGTACAGTCCGTACTAGTCGACCGTACATCGACCAGAGGCAAGGTTTACCCGGATCACCGAATGTTGTGGAGGGAAGGAGAACAAGCCATGACAGACTGTCAAAGGCTGGAAAGGTAAAGGTATCTTGGTCCAACATTCCAAGATACCAAAGCATGTGGAGCACCTCATTAGATGGTTTCAAATTGGACGCTCCTCGTTCATTGACTACACACGCTCAACCTTATATATTGTTCATCAAGCTTTTGTAATCACTCTGTATATATTATAACCTCATCATTAATAAAACTCAGACAGTTCTTAAGCATTCTCATAGTCTCTTAGTCATGGTTCCTCACTAGTCTCAGATTTGCTTAAGTCTTCCATTTAATATTTCTTAAACTTTCTCTAAAAGTCTATCTAAACTCATATTCTCTAAACATTTTATGATATCAGAACCAGGTTGCTCGTAATATGGGTTTGATTCACAAGAAGACTCAAGAACACACCTTTTGTTCTCATCTTCTCTCCAAGACATTCCATGATGGAAAACAACAAGGTTGTGGTTCCGGATACTCTAAAAGGAGGAAACTATCTTTCGTGATCTCAGTTGGTGAAGGCTGTTGTGGGGAGTAAGGCTATGTGGGGACATATAACGTCTAGTGAAGCTCCAAAACTCATTACTCATGATAAGGAGGATGCCACAAGCTATGAGGACAAGTGGGAACAAGAAGACATGCTGGTAATGTCCTTTCTTCAGAGCTCACTTGATCCCTCAATCTTGGAAGCTTATAGCTACTATGAGAACCCAAAGGATCTTTGGGAAACACTCAGGAAGGTGTATGGGAAGATCTCAAAGTTGAGGAGAGTATTTAAGGTAAAAAGGGTGATTAACAATCTTTTTCAAGAGTACATGGAGTTTACAAGACACTTGGGAAAGTTCAGAGCTTTATGGTCGGAACTGGAAATGTTGAGACCAAGTACCACCGACCCGGATGAGATAAACGAGAGAAGAGAACAATATAAAGTCTTCGGCCTCTTGCTTACCTTGGACCCGACTTACAATGACCTTATCAAACACATTTTCAGAACTGGGAAACTACCTGATCTTGAGGAAGTGTATGCACAAATCCAGATGAAACAAGGGTCCATTGGGCTCTTTGGAGGCAAAGGAGAACTCTCTCTAGCTAATCAATCTGAAGCTCCTCAAGAAAACAAAGCAATGCACAACCAATATGAAGAAAGGAAGTTCAATGGGACATGTGATAATTTTAAGAGGCAGGGACACAAGAAGATTCAGTGTTGGATACTACATCCACACATAAAGTCGGCTAAGTTCATGAAGGACAAAGATGCAAGAGCTCGTCTCTCATATGGATTAAGTGAGCAACATGGGTCGAGTGCTGCAGGTACTTCAAAACGGATCAATGAGGGAGATGGGCGATAGATGATGGCCATGACAACAAGCTACTCACCCAAGTAACCATCCAAGCCAAATGTTCAGTGAGAAGAATCTGATTAGGAGATCATATATTTATGCTCTAATCAAGATCTTCAAGGATAATGGTAACAAATTTGGTAACACTCTTGGTTATTCTTTTGGTGCATCCTTGAATTATTCTAGTAACATTGATCACTCTAGGACTTCTTATGAACCAACTAGTATTCTAGGACAGTCTAAGAATGCTTATGAACTAGCTAGAGGTATTAGGTATTCATACAATGCATGTAATGTGTCTAAACCTTTGGTAATTAATTCTGGTGCATCTCATCACATGATAAGTGTCACTAGACTTATTAACGATATTGAACTGGCTTATGGTCATGTCATGATAGCTAATGGTGAGAAGATCCCAATTAGGAGAGTAGGCAATCTGAAATTGTTTGATAAAGAGTCTAGAGCTTTCTATATGCCTGAATTTACTCCAAATTTGTTATCCGTAAAGAAATGCACTACTGATTTGCAATGTAAAGTGATTTTTAGCCCTAATGATGTGAAGTTTCAAGATATTGAGAGCAGTAGATTGATTGGGAAAGGAGTAACCAAGGGAGAATTATATATGCTAGAAGATCTTACTCATGTTCCTGATTATACTTGCTCGTATACTTCGGCTTCTATGTTGAATAAAGATGTCTTGTGGCATGCTAGATGTGGGAACCAAAGTTCACACCATCGATTTCTGTAAATTAAGGAAATTCAAGAAGCCCTAACTTTCCCTGAGTTCACGGATTCTCTGCAAGATCCAACGACAAGTAATCGAATAAAGGCGGAATATGAAAATAACAAAACGAATCTGTAGAAAAATTAGATCTTATTCCGAATCCACTTAAGAGCGTTGCGATCATTACAAAGGATTATCAAAGCTTCGGCCGTAAGATCTGTTAGCGAATTACCTAGTTATAGCAACCAAAAACCTTAAACCTAGTTGAGTCGCAGCTCGATAACAAAAGACGAAAAAGATATGAGAAAAGGTTCTGATTGATTACGGACTGAAACTTATGAAAGGCTGCATATGTGCCCCTTTATAGGATCAAGCCGAACGTAGTTAAATTAAAAGAGTGGACTAAGAGATGGAACTTTCGGAGCAAGTTCGTTTGGTAATCGAGTGCCAGTCATAGAAACCAAGCTTGTCAAGAATAAAGTTAGGGTTTCTAAGTGGAATGAGTTGTGGAGTCTAAGGAAATCAGAATCATATAACAAAAATGGAGAAACGTCTGCGTATAACTTTGTTGTTCTAGCCACCTAAG
Source organism: Moricandia arvensis (assembly GCA_905132765.1). Taxonomy (NCBI): domain Eukaryota; kingdom Viridiplantae; phylum Streptophyta; class Magnoliopsida; order Brassicales; family Brassicaceae; genus Moricandia; species Moricandia arvensis. The sequence goes on from CAJHQP010002371.1 coordinate 46,259, forward strand.
TTCTAAGTTCATCAAAGCTAGAATTTCTCTAGGTCTAAATCTTTGGGTCCTTGCGCCTTTAGCTTTATCTCCCCTTATATATGCCTTATGGGTCAGTTCCCCTTTCCTTTTCTGCCCTCAGTCAATTTTATCGCTTTCTAAGAATATTCCATTTTCCTTTGATCTTCATGTTTATGTTTGGAAACAACACATTTATCTTCCGAACATAACATTTATCTTCTCCTGCAAAGTAAAAGATAGAAAGTCATATCGATTGGGCTTGACTTCGTATAAAATCGTGAGTGGGCTTTTAGCTTCGTTTTAAAACCTCTTGGGCTGTTCTTCAACTTAAGCGTTTTTATGATTTATCGAAAGAGCGCTCCCGAAACAACGTCCTTTCCGAAGAAAGATTGAATTTCTCGTATAGTGGGGGCAGTTTTAGGTGTTTAGTTAATTGTTTCCGTTTTATACGATTAATTCGAACCTCATACGAGAAAACAAGTTCTTGCAGTTTTTAAATCGTAAATTTCCAATGGTAACTCTGATTGAGATGAAACAAGATCAAGTTCAATCCGATCTCGAAGGAGGAAGCTACGAGGACGAGATGAAGATGGAGTGGTTGATCCAACTCACTGAGTGGGCGAGTTGAATTGCTTGTTCGGTCCAACTCGCCCATTCGGCGAGTCGGACTAGTTCAACTCGCCGAACTGGCGAGGTGGACGGCTCGTTCGATCCAACTCGCCCGTTCGGAGAGTTGGACGGCTTGTTCGGTCTAACTTACCCGCACAACGAGTTGAATGGCTTATTCAGTCCAACTCCTCGAATGAACGAATTGGATGGCTTGTTCGGTCCTAGCCGAACTGGCGAGTTGGACGGCTTGCTTGGTCCAACTCGCCGAACAGGCGAGTTTGACGGCTTGTTTGGTCCAACTTGCCCGTTCGGCGAGCTGTACGTCTTGCTTGGTCCAACTCGCCCGTTCACCGAGTTGGATGGCTCGTTCGATTCAACTCGCTGAACGGCCGAATTGGACGATCGAGCCTTACTGTCAATTCGTTGTTTCGATGCTCGGGATCCGTTTGTCTGAGGCTTAGAGTAACCTTTCTCGAGGACTTATCGTATGAATCCTTTTCAGAATTCATACGAAACTCGATTTAGGTTTTCTCGTTCGTAAATATTATCTCTTTCCTTTTAAAGAGACACATTTTTTTGGAAGTTTCAGTTATTGATTTCGTCGTAACCGATTTTGACCCAACAGTTTGCCCCCCCCCAACCCGTTATAATCGTGAGGTTCTAGTGAGCGGTTTGGCAGGTTTGGTAAGTTAGGCGCAATCAATGGTTGAAGAGGTCCGTTGAAAGTGGTATACTCACTTCTCTAAGAGCGGAATGCAGTAGAATTGGGTATGTGCCTTGTGAAGGCTGCCTACATACCCTTATAGAAGGGGTTAAGCCTTTCGTAGTTCGTTATGGAGCTAAGGTTCTTACTTCCTGTTTTCCAGTGATACCTTAATAGTTTAGCTGTGTGTCGTGTAGAGATTACCGAGCATGTTCCTGCCGATGGCGTTGTATATTGGACCTTTGTCGGCCTCGAGCCTAGCGTCACAGGCTGTTTATTTTGGCCGAGTGTGGCCATATTTATATTTTCGGGACTGATAGTGTGTGGCTTCGGATCCAGCCGTTTTGTAACTTTTTAATGAATTGTGTTTCGCGTTTTAAGAGCATGTTTGTATTCGTGTGAATGTAGAGGGAAGATTATGATTTATCATCTCATATCTAACTCTTTGTAGATCGTTATATTCGATGTTCGTTTTAGATGAGAATCTTTGAAAATTTTGCTTTTCGGAATTTCATGAACGTTGGAACACAAACGAAGAGACATAATTTGGGATCTCGTATCTTTCGATATCATGCCTAGAGATGCTAGAGACCAGTGTATTGAGTTTAGGGCAAAACCTAGGTCTAATCACGGTTTTAAGGGGTGTAATGACTACTTCGGCTTACGTTTCTTGTATCGTTTTCGATCTGATTCCATCCCGCTTCAAGGTCCACGATATATTCTCGGCTTATACGACTTGTATGGTAGGAACCAAGCATCTCTTCGGGGAAAAAATTTAAGTCTCCAGAAAGTGCTGACCAAAATTTGGGATTTCTTTTATGGTGCTATTGTCCTTGTGTCGGACGTATGAGAGCTATCTCTATGGAATGGCTTAGTCTGTTTAGGACGTTAAGAGTTTCTTGTGATCAGCAACAAACTAATTAGTAGATATATATGTTTTTGAACCTTCGCAAAGGATACGTGTTTTTAAGAAGGTGTATATGTTTTATCGTCGCGTACTGACTGTTTTTAAGGTGAGCATTCGTTTCAGAAAGTTTTGACGAAAAACAGTTCTCCGAGCGTTAGCAACGTCTCAATGTATCGAAGGTTGAGTTTTTCTTTCGTATGCTGCATTTCGTGCTTGAAATGTTTGCGGGCTTGAAGATGTGTGGTATCACAAGTTTTTTGTTTTAACCATACGACAGAGAAACGTTTTGGTTTGTTTGCGGATGTTCGCAGCCAAAACTGTTGTTTCTGTTTGGACGTTAAATTGTTTTATTTGTTAGCGAGGAATTAGGACCAATGCGTCGTGTAAATTTTTCCCTGAGAATATGCGATTTCCTTCATTGTGCTTTGTGAAGTGTCGGTCCCCCGAGATTTATTTCGTGTATAGTTAAGTATGCTTCGTATATTACGAGCTTTGTCACGAGTTTTTTCTTATGTGACGTTTTTTACTTGTTAAACATTGGGGGTTTAGAGTAAACTGCAGAACATATTGAACTTGGTCGGCTGTCGACAAGTTTAAGTTTTTCGTTAACCGTTCGGTGGTTACGAGTAAGTTTCGATATTAAGAATTTATCGTATGATTTCCGATTCCGGGTATACGATAGTTATTTGCACTTGGCATTTTTATACTAATCGTGGATTGTCATTTTGCGGTTAAATGATTGGGTGGAGCAGTGGTCGCTCAAACAATTTGGCTCGGTATAAAGGATGTGTTCAGCCGCCTAGCCAAAGACGTTGCTGGTCATGGATTAGACTGTGGCACGTTTGTGTTAACATTAAGGTCATGTTAGTTTAGAAATGTCCTAAAGAGGATGCCGAATTCTGGTTTGGATTTTTATCGAAAGGCATAATTGGCCGAGGGCCAAAGAGCGTTTGTCGAGATTGATGGGCCAAGTTGGATTTTTCGGTGCTAAGATGGCCAATGGTGTTAGAAACGATTTTCCACTTTATGTATCGGTTACACGATGAATGTTTCGTATAATGTTTACCTATAGTCGTACGAAAATTGTTCTGTTTTTGTATGATAAAGACAAAAACTAAGAGGCTTGATAAATAACCCGTGCGAGATGATTGCTTGCTCAAATGGAATCGAGGGAGATGGGAGGCAGAAGCCAGCGAGCCACATGGCTAAAGATTGAGATTTGTAAGATCGTAGTGCAAAGAGATAAAGTTTAGTTTTTACGTTGAGAGACGAGTTATATGATTTTGTTTTTAGCTATACGCAAATTTTCCAAAACACTTCTCCGTAAAATTTGCTATGTTCATTTCCGAAAGTTTCTTCGGATAACTTATTGTGGCTATACGAAGGATGTTTCGCGTAAGTTTTACAAGAAGTGAAAGGCATAGAAAAAATTGAGAATGTCTCTCGCAGATTACTCGTGATATGGGAGTATATGAGTATAGTATACGTACCTACTCCCTCCTTTTTTACGAAAGAAAACGGCTGAGCCCATATTTTGAAGGGTTGTGTATGTTTTTTCTTTCAAAGATTGAGATGATCGACAATCCAGGTCGGTTTAAAGACGACGCTAGGATTGTGACTTGGTGAGTTTCGGGTTGACGACTAGGAATATGTCAGTTTTAAGAAAATCGCTAGGAACAATTCAATTTTAAGATGACGTTCGCGTTTCTAGTTCTTTCTTTCTTTAGGAAGTGAGCTGAGTATGCTTGGCGATCGTTTCTCGGTTTTTTGAGAATTTAGATCGTTTTACAAGATATGCTTGAACAGTCACAGAACAATGGATCGAGACAGGAAAATGCCTAAGACTTAGCTCAATAGACTATTCTCCTACATCCTAATTTTCTTAAAGTTTTATGGCGATCTCTAAAGCGTTTTTATTTCTTAGTACCTTCCTACGAAAATTCCAAGTCTGATTTCAAAAACTTCCAAGATGGCCATACCTTAGTTTTCTCGAAGGTTTGGATTAACCTCTTTTCCATTTTGCTTGCTCATCTCCCCTTCCTCTTCTCGTGTCTGTACGCCCCTTAAGAATGGTAAAAGTATTAGTTCTTTCTGGCCGCGTTAAGGCTCGAACATGTCTTCAGGTTTGGGTTCTTCGATCCATATTTTTCGATCTTGCTGTTTATCCTTTGAAACTTGACGTGTATTTTCCGAACTTGACTTTTATCTTCTCCTGAAAATAAAAGATAGACCGTCATAATATCATCTCTATTTCTTCTAAAATCATAAGTGTACTTTTAGTCGTGTTTCAGACCTTTTCGGACCGTTTTTCGACTTAAACGTTTTTACGATTTATTCAAAAGAATACCTTTGATACGAAGTCAATTTTTATAGGAAAGGTCAAATTAATAGTATAGTTGAGGCGACTAGGGTGTTAAGTTAACCATTGCCGTTTTATAAGATCAATCTGAATTCATACGAGAAAACAAGTCATTGCGGTTTTTATCGTAAAGTTCGAACAGAACTCCAATCGAGATGAAATAAGAGACGTTTCGATCGAGATTCAAAGGAGAACTCAAATATGAAGGTACAGTAGGATTCCCAATAGGGCGAGTAGGATTCTCAAGAGGTCGAGTAGGACGCCCAAGAGGTCGAGTAGGAGCAAGCCAAGGAATTTAGGCATACTTACTTGTTTTGTCGTAAAATCTCAAGGGAAACTACGATTGAGATGAAACGACAAGCGTTTCGATCGAGATTCGAAACAGAACACAAAATATAAGCTCATCATGGCTTTCCCAACTCGCCATGAGGCGAGTTGGAGGGAATAAATTCAACTCGCCATCGGGGCGAATTGGATGGTGTGCGTCCAACTTGTTTTAATCATAAAATCTCAATGGAAAGTCCGATTGAGACGAAACGAAAATTTTTTTGATCGAGATTCAAAGAAAAACGCAAAGTTGATCCAAAGTACTTCTCATTTGGTCCAAATCTCCGAACGGGCGAGTTAGACGGCTCGTTTGGTCCAACTCGCCGAATGGGCAAGTTGGACGGTGTATTCGGTCCAACTCACCGAACGGGCGAGTTGGACGGCTCGTTCGGTCCAACTCGAGTTTTGATGGTATTCTGGTGCGGTTGTTTCATAAATGTTTTCAATTTTTTTCATCCAAAGATGTATCATAAAATGCTAACTCGTTTCACTTTGCGAACGATGTTCCATAAAATATTGTCAAGTTTGATTTTACGAAAGTTGTTTTGGAAAATATAGTTGAGCTCTAATTTTATGAAAGTTATTCGGCGAAATTTCAAGAGTTTAGTATTGTGAAAGCTGTTTTGTAAAATGTTTCTGAGTTTCATTTTACGAAAGTCATTATGTAAGCATGTTTTCATGCTTGGCTGTACGAGAGCCGTTTTTCGGAAAAGACACGTTTTAGCCACTGGAACTTTGGTTGTGATGAGCTTAATTATCAGGATTTGACTTAATCGGATATTTTCTCGTTTCCGCAGGATTGATCCGAGAGGATTTTGAGTAGTTTTTCCGAAGTAAGTTTTGGTGACAATCATCGAGAATTCACTGGATATGTCGCGTAGAATCGAAGCTTGAATTTTTACAAAATCTTAGGTTTCAAAAAACGTTTTAGCAGTGAGGGATACGATCTCTCATTTTTCTTAGCTCAGTTTTCATCAGACGTTTTAGGTTTCGAGTGATTTGATAGAGATCAACTACATTTCTTCGAAAAAAATTTGGAAGAAGTACAACAATGGGGGTTGTGTGCCCGATTTTCTGTACTTCCTTTCTCAACGAGTACTCTAGGGTTTCTCCACGATTTCTGGGAGAGCAAGTTTTATTTTTCTGAAAAGTTCTCGAAAAACATCTTTTGGTCGAACCCTTGCACGCTGAGACTTTTCCAACTCGGTGATGAGACCAATTTTACGGGGTTTGATAGATATTATCGTTGCCCTTGCTGTATAGACAGAGAAATTGCAAGCTCGTTCTAGTTCTCTCTCTATGGCGAAAAGTCGCGACTAGGTTTTTTTATTATTTCGAGCCAACGACAAGTAATCGAATAAACGCGGAAATATGAAAAGATAAAAAACGGATCTATAGAAAAAGTAGATCATATTACGAGTCCACGTAAGAGCGTTGCGGTCATTTCAAAGGATTATCAAAGCTTCGCCGCAAGAGCTGTTAGCGAGTTACCTAGTTCTAGCAACCAAAAACTTTAAACCTAGTTGAGTCGCAGCTCGATAACAAAAGACAAAAAAAGATATGAGAAAATGTTCTGATTGATTTCTGACTGAATCCTATGAAAGGCTGCTTATGTACCCCTTTCGAGGATCATGCCGAACGTAGTTTAATTAAAAGAGTGGAGAAAGAGATCGAACTGCCGGAGAAATTTCTTCTGGTAATCGATTACCAAACATAGAAACTGAGCTTGTCGAGAATAAAGCTTAGGGTTTCTAAGTGGAATGAGGTGTAGAGTCTAAAGAAATCAGAATCATCAAACAAAGATGGAGAAACGTCTCAGTATAACCCTGCTGCTCTAGCCACCTAAGTTCTAAGTTCTTCTAAGCTAGAATTTTCTAGGTTTAAATCTTCGGGTCCATACGCCTTTAGCCTTTGCTCCCCGTATATATGCCTTATGGGTCAGTTCCCCTTTCCTTTCCTACCCTCAGTCGAGTTTATCGCTTTCTGGAAATATTCTATTTTCCTTTGATCTTCGTGTTTATCGTTGAAACTTCATATTGCTTTTCCTAACTTAACATTTATCTTCTCCTGCAAAGTAAAAGATAGAACGCCATATTGGTTGGGCTTGATTTCATATAAAATCGTGAGTGGGCTTTTTGCCGCGTTTTAGACCCTCTCGTGCCATTCTTCGACTTAAGCGTTTTTACGATTTATCGAAAGAGCGCTCCCGAAACGACGTTGACTCCAAAGAAAGTTAGAATTTTTCATATAGTAGAAGCATCTTTAGTTGTTTAGTTAACCATTTCCATTTTTTACGAGTAATTCGAACCTCATAAAAGAAAACAAGTTCTTGTGGTTTTTTAATCGTAAAGTTCCAACGGTAACTCCGATCGAGAAGAAACAAGGGCAAGTTCAATCTGATCTCGAAGGAGGAAGCTATGAGGACGAGATGAAGATGAAGTGGTTGATCCAACTCTTCGAGCCGGTGAGTTGGATTGCTTGTTCGTTCCAACTCGCCCATTCGGCGAGTCGGACTAGTCCAACTCGCCGAACGGGCGAGTTGGACGGCTTTCTTGGTCCAACTCGCCCATTCACTGAGTTTGACGGCTTGTTTGGTTCAACTCGCCCGTTTGGCAAGTTGGAAGATCGAGCCTTATAGCTATTTTGTTGTTTCGATGCTCGGGATCCGTTTATACGAGGCCTAGAGTAACCTTTCTTGAGGACTTATCGTATGAATCCTTTTAAGAATTCATATGAAACTCGATTTCGGTTTCTCCGCTCTCAAATATTATCTCTTTATTTTTAAAGAGACACATTTTTCGGGAAGTTTCCGTTATTGATTTCGTCGTAACCGATTTTGACCCCAACACTAGACTAGGTCATCCTCATATTAGAGCTTTGAACTTGATGTTTCCAGGTGTTGTTTTTAAAAATGATGAGTGTGAAGCTTGCATTTTAGGCAAACATTGTACTACTTGTGATAAATGTTTTGATCTAGTTGATTCGGATGTTTGGAGTGCACCTTGCTTGTCTACGGATAATCATAAGTATTTTGTGACATTCATTGATGAAAAAATATAAATACACCTGGATAACTTTGATGCCATCTAAAGATAGGGTTCTTGAAGCATTTAAAAAAAAACAGATTTATGTTACTAACCATTACAATGCCAAGCTTAAAAGTTTTAGATCAGATAATGGTGGGGAGTATACAAGTCATGCCTTCAAGCAAAAAATTGCCTAACATGGGATCCTACATCAAATGAGTTGTCCTTACACTCAACGGAATAGTGTGGCCCAAAGAAAGAATCGGCATCTTATGGAGCTTGCAAGGTCAATGATGTTTCATTCCAATGTTCCCAAACAATTCTGGAGTGATGTTGTGGCTTCAGCTTGCTATCTTTTCAACCGAATTCCAACCAGAGTTCTTCAAGATCAGTCTCAATTTGAGGTATTATACAAGCACAAATATCCATTGGATTATCTCCGGGTGTTTGGTTGTCTATGCTTTGTGCTGGTTCTTGGGAAGTTGTGCAACAAGCTTGAAGCCAAGTGTATCAAGGCTATGTTTATTGCAAATTCAACCACTCAGAAGGGGTATAAATGCTATGATCCAGCAAGTAAAAGGGTGTTAGTATGAAGGGATGTGAAGTTTGTGGAAACAAAAGGTTACTATGAAAAGAAAGAAGTAGACAGATTTTGAGGAGTTATCTCAAGAATCAGATACAGTAGCTATTCTAAGGATGATACTATTAGTACTTGGGAAAAATGTTACCCAAGATCTAGGGAATAGGAGAGAGACACCTCATATACCTTTGGGAAGTAATAATGCACAACAATCACCCCACCTCAACCATGAGAGGGGGAATGATTAACCTGATGCAGACATTCATGATCAAGGTGTAAGGCAACAATTTGAAGAAGAGATTGGGATGAATACTGGTGGAAAGGGTCCAAACAATGAGCCGGGTGGACCAAAAAATGGATCCTTTTCACAGGAGGTACCATATTACGGAAGGATGGTGTTAAACAAGTTGATGAAAGAGAGGATCAGGTGAATGATGTGGAGCATGCTGGTTAGTCAACTTCAGGAATCCCATTGAGAAGAAGTGTAAGATTGAGGAAGGAACCACCATCAAGCTCAAACTGAGCCAATACAGGAACTTACTACAATGCACAAGCCATGGAGCATCCTTCATAAACTGTATATTCATTTGCTCAGTATCCTGAGGAAAATTGTGCATTCATAATCAGCCTAGATGAAAGCTGCATTCATAAATCATATGAAGAAGCTATGTTAGACAAGGCATGGAGAGAATCAGTAGGAGATCAGGCCAATGCTATGATCAAGAATGATACTTGGTATGAGAGCGAATTACCAAAAGGAAAGAAGGATGTTTTTAGTAGATGGATCTTCACTATTAAATATCTTGCAAATGGGAAGGTTGATAGGAAGAAAACCAGACTGGTGGCAAGAGGGTTTACTCAAACGTATGAAAAGGATTATATTGATACTTTTTTACCAATGGCCAAGCTTTATACAATCAGAAATGTGTTGTCCTTGGCGGTGAACCTCGGGTGGGGTCTTTAACACATGGATGTGAAGAATGCCTTCTTGCAAGGCGAGCTTGAAGATGAAGTTTACATGAATCCTCCACCTGGCGTGGAACACTTGGTTAAGAAGGGAAATATGTTGAGGCTGAAGAAGGCTATCTACGGTCTTAAGCAATCGCCAAGGGCTTGGTATAATAAACTAAGTACAACCTTGAATGGTAAAGGGTTTAGAAAGTCTAAACTTGACTACACCCTTTTCACTCTCACAACACCCTTAGGTATTGTTGTCCTCCTTGTGTATGTTGATGATATCATTATCATTGGAAGTGACAAAGTTGGTATCAAATCAACTAAGGATTTCCTTAAATCAGTATTTGAAATTAAAGACTTGAGAGAGATGAAATACTTTCTTGGAATTGAGATATGTAGATCCAAGGAAGGCTTGTTGATGTCCCAAATAAAGTATACACTTGATATTTTGAAAGATGCAGGGAATTATGGAGGAAAGACAGCCAAGATGCCTCTTGAAGATGGGTACAAGGTCCCACATGAGGGGGAGATTAAAGATATCAAGCCATTCCATGATCCTAAGCTTTATAGGAAGCTTGTTGGTAAGTTGATATACTTAACCATTACACGGCCTAATATATGTTTTGTCATGAACCAGGTGAGCCAACATATGCAAGTCCCAAAGGAGCATCATTGGCACATGGTGGAAAGGATCTTGATGTACCTGAATGGATCACCAGATTAAGTGGTTTGGATGGGTTGCAATGGGAGTACCGAAGGTTACTGTGATACAGATTGGGCTGGTGATAGAGCTGATAAAAAATCTACTATTGGCCATTGTACCTTCATTGGTGGGAACTTGGTTACTTGGAAGAGAAAGAACCAGAAGGTGGTCTCATGTTCTAGTGCAGAGGACGAGTATTGAGCAATGTTGAACCCGCCAAATGAGTTGGTTTGAATCAAGGGAATACTAAAGCATTTGGAAATTGATCAAGCTACACATATTACCATGCATTGTGACAACCAACTGCCCTCGAGATTGTCTCTAATTCGGTGTTCCATTGGAGGACCAAACATATTGAGTTGGATTGCCATAAAGTGAGGCAGATGATTATTCAAGGAATCATATTATCGTGTTATACTATAAGTGAAGATCAATTGACTGATGTGTTTACCAAAGCCACAAGAGATAAAACAATAAAGTCCATTGATACTCATTTATGACTCATTGATCTCACCAGAAGTAGCTAGTCTCCGTAGACATGAGGTCTTCACTCTTTTTCCCTCATCAAGGTTTTATTCCAATGGTTTTTATTTGATGAGGTTTTTAATGAGGAAGATCTCATGGCGTTCAAGCTTGACCGGTTCCTTTGGTCAAGCTTAAGAAGAGTGTTGAGATGTGGTGAGGTATATATGATTACATTTGGATATATAAGACTTGAGGACATTTGGAGAAGATTGAGTTTTGGGTCGACAAGGCCGTACAGTCTGTATGGTTCGACCGTACCGATCGTACGGGTCGACCATACATTGACCAGAGGCAAGGTTTACCTGGATCGGGTAAAATAGTAACTCGGATGATTTCACCTTTGATACTTTACTGATCCGAATGCTGTGGAGGGAAGGATAACAAGCCTTGACAAGCTGTCAGAGACTGGAAATGTAAAGGTATCTTGGTCCAAAATTCCAAGATACCAAATCATGTGAAGCACCTCATTGGATGGTTTCAAATTGGACGCTCCTCCTTCTTTGACTACACACGCTCAACCTTATCTATCTTTCATCAAGATTTTGTAATCACTATATATATTGTAACCTCATCATTAATAAAACTCATACAGTTCTTAAGCATTCTCATAGTCTCTTAGTCATGGTTCCTCATTAGTCTCGTATTTTCTTAAGTCTTTCATTTAATCTTTTTAAAAGTATCTCTAAAAGTCTATCAAAACTCAGATTCTCCAAAACTTTTAGGGGCTTGGTTCCCCAGTGGCGACAGTGCTCTGCTGAGTCGAAATAAATTCATCGGCGTAGATCGGTGCATTGTTTCATTTGGATTCATTAGCTTTGGGATCCATTTCGATCTAGCTAATCTTTGATCAGACCCTTGAGTCAGAGATGAATTTTTTTATCGTCTCCCCTCAGGCAATGTCAAATTATGGGAGCTAAAACTCGCAATCAGAATTTTAATGTGAATAAAATAAGGTTTAGAGAAACGACTAGATAGGATCTCTGTGAGTAGATCTCTAAAAAGTTTGTTTGAACTAGACTAGTATTATTGACAATGAATATGATCAGGACAAAGAGCAAAGAACAAGATAATACAGCTCGACAGAGTATTCTAGATCTTAAGTGAGTAGGTCAAAAAGTGTATATCAAATAATTGTCTTAACTTGTCTAAATACTGATCAGTTCGCTCCAAATACTTTGCATATCTAGGGTGCACGTGCCATTCCTTTCTCTGGAAATCTTGGCATGTTGAGTAACCGAATGACTGCGAGGTTACTGTGTTTTGGTTGTTATTCATAGACTCGGAGCTCGCTACCTCAAGCTGAGAGGTAGTCCTTTAGGCTGAAATAGTTGGGCTTCGCTAATAGATTATGTCTTTATTTTCAATTTAGCATATTTCAATTGATCTTTTACTAGGCCGGTTTTATGTGATAAATCATGCCCCAACACTATATGCCATGGTCGCCGACTTAACCATCTTAGCAAGAACCTTGCTCGAATATCTTGCATTGGTATTTCTAGCCAAATGTACAATACAAGCTCCATGATGTGCCTTTATATAAACACGCTTCACCAATATAGCACTAAACGATGCTTGATCAGAAGTAATAGACAAGTTCCCCGAATCAGCCAAAATCCTTTCAAGTTTCTGGAAAAACCATGTCCACCCGTCCTCTTTCGTTGTCCACTACTGCAAACGGTGATAGAAATACATGGAAATTAACATCATGCCCACTAGCAGTTAGTAAAATACCCTTATATTTTCCACGTAGGTGAAGCATGTCCACCGCGAGAATGATTCTCAGCCACTATATCTATTTGATTTTATCAAATCTAAAGATCTATAAACAAATACAATCTTCTATAAATTAACCACATTAACAAACAATTTTTACATTTATTGTTAACTCCCCAAAACTTAGTTAATATATCGTTGGTTCCTAAATAACAAGCACTTCCCCTTTTAGCCGACCAAAGACAAAACTGCGCACAAAATCGAGTCCGCATGACCAAATTGTCCCCTCTTCAATGTGTCTTTCTATGTAAACCAAAAACAAAAAAAAACTTTTTGTCGGTTGGTACATATTGGAATATTTTTGGGGTCAAAATTGATCACAACGGAATTAATGCCTAAAAATTACCGCAGAAACGTTATCTCTCTTTCGAGTAAAAAGAAAATAAGAAACCATCGCTTCCAAACTCCTTATCGCCCTTTCCATCTTGTCCCGTTCAAAGAATCAAGTCGTATAATCAATGGAACAACCGCATCGCTTCCAAGTCTAGTCGCCCATAGGTGACTAGACCCTTAACAAATTCTATTCGCCCATGGGACACTAGACGCGTGCAAACGTCTAGTCGCCCATGGGCGACTAGACTCTCTGTAAAGTCACCCATGTACAACTGGACTGTCTGTAAAGTCGCCCATAGGCGAATTGACCGTAGGCGAATTGACCGTAGGCGAATTGACCGTATTCTCTTCATCACTCTCTCCTTTGGATCTTGACTAGGATGTTTCTTGTTTTGTCTCGATAGGAGTTTCCGTTGAAGTTTTACGATACAAATCGCAAAGATTTATTTTCTCGTAAAACTCTGAGTTAATCGTATAAAATGATACTGGTAAACTTAAACACCAATGTTATCTCGGCTATACGATTGGTTTATTATTTTGCAGAACCAAAAATGTGTAAGCGGCTATATATATTTGATATATATATATATATATTTGTTCTACATAATTGTTGATCTGCATGATCTGCATTTTTGATCTACGTTGTATGTTTGATCTGCATTTTTGATCTATGTTGTATGTTTGATCTGCATTTTTTATCAGCGTTACTACTTTAATCCTTTGTTTAACTAATACGTTAGAATCTTGAAGAAAGCTTAACTAGCGAGGAAATTTAAAAAGAAGAGAAAAATATCTTACATTGACACATGTTGACTTATTGATGTTTTATTCTGCATCAGTTCTCTTTAATTGTCGGACGCAAATGCCAAAAGCGAGATTCAACGAAATTAAACGGCAGCGATCGGGTTGATGGATATGTCCTTGTTAGGCATTTTCCAGCACCGCCTTCATTGATGCGTATGTTCTGTGCACACGAAATAACAACATTACATGTATATAATTTTATCAACTAATGAATTTTAAAAAGAAATTTCAAACAGTTTCTATTATATAACGGTTTTGAAATCCAATCTGGCTACAGACTCTAACCATAACCATAACCATACAAGCTCACTCTTAAACATCATTAGGACTTAAAGACTTTTTCAAATAAGTTTCACCAAAACACAGCAGATTTGCTAAAATTAAAAGCATTAACTAGAAAAGGTTATAAATCCAGAACAATACAATCCTTGTTGTGAAAGGATTAGTATCTCTTATTCATAACATGATGTTCCTTTATATAAGGATTACATAAGGTGTAAACCCTAGGATACATAACACTATGGACCTTAACCCAATACATAAGTAAACCCCTAATGGGTATATAGTCTAAGGCGACATGGGCTTGGTTAGGGCCCATCCACCATTTCATAACACTCCCTCTTGGATGCCATAACCATATAGAGCTCATATCATGCTTAATGTTGCCTCATTAAAACCTCTCCATGAAAAACCAAAACCCAATGGGAAAAATGGAAACCACAGACAGGAAAAAGAGTACAACACATGATACTCCCTCTGATTTGGACATCGCAGAAGGTCTTCCAATCTATGCGTCCAATCTGATGCATAAGCCTCCTGAATGTTGATGTTGAAGATGACATGGTAATGTGCCGGCTGAGACAGTCACTTCAATGGCTTTGGAACACTCGGACCTTCTGATGTCTTTCGGCAAATGTGAGTAGAGGGACTTAGGCTTCTCATCATACCATCCGACCACGATCTGGTCGAACCATAAGCATACACACATGCGGACCTTCTGGTCTGATATATAACCTGTATAAACAAAATCAATAGAACACTCTTTTGTTTCGGTTAGTACAAAGCATATGTTATACTTATCAAATCTGTACTTTGGTCGGATATATGATCCTCGACCAGTACGTCTATATTGATGTCATTCGTGGTTCCAATCAGATGGACCTTTAGGTCGTGGCCAAACATTACTAACATATCTCCTTATGTCCCATGAATCTTCTGGACATACTAGTTTGGCTAGACCACGAATGCTTTGAACATGTTGTGTTAAAAATCAAACATGTACGAACCTTGGCTTATCACGCGGATGCCTTGGTCCATATGGACCTATCTACATTTGTCTTCGACCATATGAGGTTCTGGTCGGATGAATCTTGAGCAAAACTTATTCATAAACAATATGGTCTGATCATGGTACTATATGTAACTCAAAGTCACATTCCTTATGATCTGGTGCATCTATCCATTATGGATGTATGCTGGCCGCGTATGCCAATGGTTTGTCCATTTCGGTCGATCTTTCTTTATTATCATTGATCGATCCATGTTGTGTTATAGACTTCATCTATAAACGTTCATATTCTTTTCATGAGTGTCTCAAGATCATAATGATCATTACTGCAGTAGCTTTTCATAACCGGGCTATAGCTCCACACTCATGGACCTTTAAGTATGGCTATCAATCTTTCTTATCTTTTGCAATGCCATAGATTTCTTTTGATGGTGTCTCATGACCTTCTTATCATGGCTTATACCACGTGCTAGTGTATGCATATATTGGGTCATGGACTGATCAATGGTATGGTCGGATATAATCTTTGGTATGGACTTGGTATGGACCATTTATGGTTCCATTCATACGACCATCCATCATACCAATTTCATAATTAGGCGTGCTGATCTTATGTGTTACACACACGCACATATATGATCTCTTAAAATCATTTAACCTTTCTTTAGGGTAATTGGTATGAACACAAGGGATTCATAATTCTTTTGTAAGAATATGTATGGACTGATTGTTCTCATGGAACTCTTTATTAAACTCTTTACTTAGTCTTTCATACTCTATGCATACTTTATGCAGCTGCATTTTCAGTCCATAATCAGCATAGGAACAAAACTGTTCAAGAGAGTTTCTTTCTCATTTTTCTGGTACCATTTATTCTCTTTTATCCAGTGATCTATTCTTTGCTTACTTTACACTCATATATTGATCCAGACCTTTCAGATTTCGAATCTGAGCAGTAGCAACCACCATATAGGAGTTTATCTCCTTATAATATGTTCCTTAGTCCTTGTGAGTACCCTTGTGTAACAAGCAATGCTTGGATGCTATTAGTAGCATCTCTCACGATTTTCTTATCTTTCACAAGACTTTTCACTGGTTTATATCATCAGATGGTGTCTTTCTTATATGTATGGCCAATGCACTCATCTGGAATTTAGAATGAATGAACCCACGAATGTATTCTTATTTCATGTGGGTTCTGATCCTCATTTCTTTCAAGTGCTACCATCATTCTTATCTTTGAATGAATGTATCTTTTATGTGTCGACACTTTGATGTGTTGTTCCATAATGTTCCAGACATGATCTAATAGATCTGAGATCTCATTATCCAGGACCTTTTATTACCTTGCAGCTTGGCGTCCCAAGCTACATGGTCTGGTTCCTTAGATGTACAGCTGGCCAGCTTTTATCTCTAATGTCTGGTTTCCATTGAACTCGGATATGTGCACCATTTCTTTCTTTTCTTTCTGAGGTTTTCTTATCTTTTGGAACATATTGGTCTATCTTGTATAGACTTTGGAGCAACTTGATTGTGTCTCTTTAAGACATCAATTTCGTGGTGCAAGCTGGTTTATGACTTAGTCATTGGGTCAATATGTCTGGCATCTAGCTTTACTAGCTTTGTATCATATGATCATATTCTCAAATATGAGGATCTTGCCAAGACATAGATGGTTAATACCATTCCATTCTTTTACTCTTTATTCTTTATTCTTTACCCAGCTTATAACTTTCTCACTCTGATGTTGGATAGTCGGATTCATTTGGTCTCATGTAATCCGTGTACCTTGCCAATTTGATCACCCATATTTGGCTCAAGGTCTCTTTTATAATTCATAGGAGAAAGTCTTATTCATATCCAACATATATTCCCAATCCATCTTGTATGGCACATATTTTTGTGGTGGTTTCTCCTGATTTTCTCAAGGAGGTATATGTCTGGTTAATGACCCTTAATCATTTTAGATGGGAATATTTATGCTCACTTATATGGCCTGATGCATATCAATCTTATATACATGTAAATTCATTTCGTCTCTGAGCTTTAGGCTGGGAGTTATAGACCTTATAGGTAATGGTCTATGTGAATTCATGATGTTCTTAATCTTTGGACCTTTATAGGTCATAGTCTATCTCATGGATGAGCCATGGAATGCACCACGTTTGGTTCATGGGTGTATCACGGATGAACCGTGTGTGAACCACAAATGACTCATGGGTAAACCATGGTCCACGGATTTGTAGTGTGGTCATGGACTATGGATTTGTCCTCACTTCCCCTCATGACCATACTACTCGTGGTGTTTAGGACAATAAAGCCTTAAGAGTTTCCCTTGTGTACATGCTACACAACGTGATATTCTATGGGATAACTCTTTGTGCCATATGCATTTTCATTCTTTGCATTTTGCATTCTTTGCATCAAGTTTAGACTTGGATGGCTAATCCAGTCATGCCATTAAGTGCTAAATTCGTGGGTTAACCTCTCTGGTTACCATGGCTTTAAGACCTTATCATACTGATCTTTAGCATAATTTGGATCAGTAGAGTATTCATGTATAGTCTTGACCAATTTATAAGGCTTTTCGGCAATTTTCTTTAAAGTCAAGGAACTTTGTTTCCTTTGCCCATTGTTTCTATTTGGAAACCATTCAATGGGTCTGTATGGGTGAATAAAATCCATGCCCTTTAGGCAATGCCTTAGCCGTGGGTCGTATTAGACCGACTATACAAACTTTTATTGTCGAAATATAGCTTATTCATTTAGACAACTATATGTTTCATAATCCATAAGTTTATGTTTGATTATCACAATTGTCATCTTGGACCAAATGGGCATTTAGATTCTTCCCCTGTTGGACTCTCTTGATAGAGGTCACGAATATGTTTGGGGATCTCTATATGTCTTAGTCCCAAATGGTTTTACTTTCCACACGTATGGCTCAATGATTTACTGGTCGGTGTTGTGGTTTAGAAATACCACGGCTTACATGCCCTTGACCATGGCCAAAATTTTGGGTCCACTACCACGGTTATTGTGGTTCCTACGGCCACGGTCCGAGTTTGTTAACCTCGACCATATGATTTGTTAATAGCCACGACCTTATGCCTTTAGGCAAGGTAAAATTGTGGTGGAAATACCATGGGTCTGGTCTCAACCACATGCCTGAATGGGTTTGACATCCACAGGCCTTTTGTTATAGTGGTTTGATCAACCATGACTCACATTATAGTGGTCTCGACCACGTGTCTGTCATCGACCACGGCTGCGACCAAAATGGTTCATGTAGCCGTGTGGACTATTGTTATGGACGTGGTTATGTCCAAGACAGGTTTTAGGTCGAGTATAGGTATGATAGATCAGGTTCGACCTTGGGTCTAGAATAGATTTGGTTCAAATTATGTGCTTGGTCGGGTCGAGTTTCAAGGTCGACAATACACCAAGTTAAACCTTGTTTTGATCCATATCCGGTTTCAAGGTCGGATTGGGCCTAGGACGAGATTATCAAACCGAGCTTCAAGGTCGGGATTTTATATGTCCTAGGTCGAGGTTTAGTTATTATTCTTCGACCAAGCAATCAAATAATCGACCAATCAACACATAATAATCTTTGTGTCTAATGATTATAGCTTGAGGTTTTCGACTTTTGAGATCATATATTATCGACCAATTCAAGAATTTTAGAATTCAAACAATCAACCAATCAACACACATGGTTTTTCACATTAGGTTACTTCACCAAAAACAATTTCTATTTCAGAACAGTGTGGACGTGGGATATGTATGGTCGATATGCTATGGTCACACGGTTATGTATGATTGCTACGATGAGATGCAAAACAATCCTAGGTCGATTTCAAGGTCGACAAGGTTTAGACCTCGGTTTGTTTTAAGACCGGGTAATAGTTCTAGTGAATGCATCAAACAATATCTCATGAAATTAAGCAAAATCAATCAATGAGTTCTCGCAATGTGGGTTAGGGTTTCAAGGCCCTTATAGGTCTAATTTAGAGACTAGGATTTTAACAATCCATGGGCGAAAAAAGACACACGGTCGAGATCAAACAATAAAGTGATCAACCATGTTTCATTGATCAAACGAGCAATCATAATCAGCCAAGAAGCATCCTAACAATTTTAAGTTTTCGGGGTTAAGGTTTCAAGGCCTTTAGATGGTTCCTAGGTCGAGATGGGATGATGTCATCGACCAGGTCGAGGTCAGGTAGGACCATCGACCATGACCATGCAAAATGGAAATATAGCCTAATGATCAAAAATGGAAATTTTCCTAAAATCAAATATGGAAATTTTCCTAAACTCATGCAATCAAAATTTTAGGTCTTATAATATATAGTTTCCAAATTCATGTGAGTTTCATCACAAGCAATCTAGCATCTTAACTTTCATAAGATCAATCAAAATGGAAACTTTCCTAAAATTTTCAAGCAATCCATATTTTAGGGTTTAGCCTTTAAAATTTCCAATTTCAAGTTCATGGGTGTGTATACAAATCAATCTATCACCCTAACATTCATGAAAGTCAAAAATGGAAACTTTCAAAAATGGAAAATTTCAAAAATGGAAAATTTCAAAAATGGAAATTTTGAAAATGGAAATTTTGAATATGGAAATTTCAGGAAATGGAAAATTTCAAAAAATGGAAACTTTCAAAAATGGAAAGTTTGAAAAATGGAAATTTTCCTAAATTCTCATATCATCCAAATTTTAAGTCTTATAACTTTAGAGAATTTCCAATTTCGAGATTAGGGTTTACAATCAATCTATCAACCTATTCTCAAAACAAGCAAATAAGGAAACATTCCAAAATGGAAATTTTCTTAAAGTCTCATATTTTCCAAATTTTAGGTCATGTCTTTAGGGAACTTTCCAAATTCAAGATTAGATTTTTCCTTTTAATTCTATCAACCTAAACTCTCAATCAAACAAATATGGAAACATTCCAAAACAATCAACCTCGACAAGGGATCAAGTTAACCGAAAAAGGAAAATTAGGGTTCTTGAGTTCATGCAAGAATTTCGGCTAGGGTTTCCAACGAGTATGGGGAAACAACTTTCTAGCAACCTAACATGGTATAGGCGAATCAAAGCAAGGGTTTTCAAGGCCCTTTGATCGACAAAAAGATTAGGTTTTCAATGCATAAACAATCAATCAATTATGAGAAGAACAAACCGGTTTTGAACAATTGATAATTAGGGTTCTTCACACAACCAATTTTATATCCTATCATCCGGTTCTATATGATCAAGTAATCATACAATCTATCCGATATCCTATCATAGATTTCTTGATTCCATACTTAGAGTATTGGTTTCTATTACTTAGGGTTTATAGGAGAACCTTTTTTCTTGTAGGATGTAAAATCGGACCACCTTTAGAGAGGGAATGAGTTGCTCCTTTGATATTTGTTCCTTTTGAGTTGACACCAAAGGATTGAATCAAGCTGATATCAAGTTTGTAAATAAGATTAGATATCATTCAAAGTCTTTATTCTGTGATATAAAGAACATTAGGGTTCATGAAAAACTTAGGGTTTATGAGAAAACTTAGCTTTTTAATTTGTATGCAGTTTTCAAGGTTTGACAGCGTTCATTGTAATGGAGCGTGAGGGCGCGTCCTTGGTAGGAATGACAAGCCGTTTTCACAGAACGATTCGTCTCGTCCGGGGCTTCAATTTGATATATTACACGTTTTCTGAGTCCACACGGTTTGGGAGAACGAGTCGTTTGAAGTTCGCCGTCGAGGAGGAAGAACGAGAGAGAGATTAGGGTTTTAGAAATTTTCGTTGGTTTCTTAGCTTTTAGGGTTTTAGAGTCTATCGTGCTGATAACGTGTTGTGAAATGATTAGTATCTCTTATTCATAACATGATGTTCCTTTATATAAGGATTACATAAGGTGTAAACCCTAGGATACATAACACTATGGGCCTTAGCCCAATACATAAATAAACCCCTAATGGGTATATAGTTTAAGGCGACATGGGTTTTGTTAGGGCCCATCCACCATTTCATAACAATCCTAACATTGTGAATTGTAATCTTTTATCTTATAGCTGAAAGCTAAATCAAATACATCACCCTGATCCGTTCAACAAATTGTTTTGCCATTGACACTCAGAAACGTCCAATCTCCAAAATCCCATATCCCTTTTTAGAACAAATAAACCATTAAGAACTCTTAAAATGCTTGTGTTTTATAACTAGGTTTTTGTACATTTCTTAAGTAATATGACAAGTAACATAATTGGACTGTGCGAGAGGATGTGTCTGTCTAACAGATTCCATTCGTATTCAAATACTATATGTAATTTTTTTTGATAAAATTAATTATTAATTTCATAAAACAGGAAATCAACGAAATCTACAAAAATAAATAAAAGATCAACCTGTACGTCATGCCTTTAAAGAACAAATCGGAATCTTACGGCAATATGATGTGTCAGATAATGACGCTTTAATTTCAGATTGAAATGGATCCTTAAGCTACTTACCATTTAATTTTTAAAACTATCAACACAAATAACTAATTAACAATTTTAATAGAAACACTAGAACCAATAAAAATCGAATCGAAACATCCCTAAAAACATATCTATACAAAAGAAAAAAAAAAAAAAAAAAGAGGAAGAAACATATAGGATCGGATATGTGAAGTGCTTTTTAATGTATTTTTCTTTTTTATTGGAAATAAATGGTGGGGGGAGCGTGGAAGTCACGGATATTGATGAGGGAGCGTGAACTAAAACAATCAATTAATCACGCAAACTCACGCCGCATTAACGGGACGTTAAAGGCAAAAAGCCGTCACAAACACAACCCTCATTGTCAGTTTTTTGGGCGGTGCTTTTCAGTCAAACCCTCGTTGACCATTTCCCTCTCCCAAATAAAACTATTTTGTTTTTCCTTTAAAAATAGATTTTTACACAACATTACAAAATATCTCTTCTCTTTAGCAATGGCTCCTTCAAAACAAGTGAAGACAAGCAACAGGGGCGGAGGAGACAAGACGACGGGGAAGGAAGTGCGTTTTAGAGGTGTGAGGAAGCGGCCGTGGGGGAGATATGCGGCGGAGATCCGTGACCCGGGTAAGAAAACCCGGGTTTGGCTGGGGACATTTGACACGGCGGAGGAAGCGGCTAGAGCTTACGACACCGCCGCTAGAGAGTTTCGAGGTTCCAAAGCCAAAACGAACTTCCCACTTCCCGGCGGGAACGGTTCTTTCATCAATCGTTCGTTGGTGGGGAGATTCCCGTTTGCATGTCACCGGCAGAATAACGTCACCAGCGGGTTACCATCGAATGTTGCCGGTTTTTACTTGGATCCGTCAAGGGCTGCTGCGTTAAGGGTGGAGCTTTCTCAAGTCTATCCGGTTAAGTTTGATCCAGTTGATATCGAGCTGAGTATTGGTATTCCACAGACCGTAAAGGTCAAACCAAGAACGGAACTTAACTTGGATCTTAAACTAGCTCCACCTGTGGTGGACGTTTAGATTTGTTTTTTTTTTTTGTTTTTTTTCTTATTTTGTTTCTTTGGTGCAGGAAAAAGAACACTCAACATTTTCTTCTAAACATAATCTAAAGTTTTATTGCAGTTTTAGATGATCTTTTCTGTAGTTTCTCTATGGTTCCTCTCTAATTATATATGTGAACGTAAATTTTAATCAGATTATCTTCTTTTTTAGTCTATTATATTTTCTCTTTCTGCCAACATTTAAAATTACATGGTGGTTGATCTATCAAAATGGCAGATGATATTACTCCAAATAAATGGCTGTGGAAATAAAATCAAAGAAATATCGAACATTGACATTGTCTATCAACGTCAAACAAATTACTTTTGGAGAGTAAAATATCGTCATCATAATACTATACACAAAAAGTAGTTGCCTTTTCATTAATGTTCTTCTCAATTTATTGAATTTTGGCTCTATAGCGGGTTTATACTTTATATAATAGTATTATTAGCCGTGTTGAAAATACATAAAACTGTCTGTCAACCAATAGAGCTGTAAGAGCATATTTATCCCTTGATCCTTAAGTGAGTTTTTTTAAAAGAAATTTTTTTTTTTGTTTTTTCTCTGATTTAAAAAAAAAATTAATCACCAGTTGCGAGCCGCCATATGTCGGTGGGGTCAGCGAACAGTGCAAAATCCCCCTTGTTACCGATCCATAATGCATAACTTTAGAAACCAGTTTCTTCTTTTTTGTGGATCCTCCCTATTCTAAAAATCCATTAAGAGCATCTTTAACCCAAGCAACCCATTTGGGTTGCTTTTTTTTCTCTTTTTTTTTATTTAGAAAAAAAAAATTAAAATGAACCATTCACGGACCGCCACGTGTCAATGGGGCCCATGAACAGTGCAAGAACCATTGCTTATTTAGGAACAATAAGCAATGTTGTTTGGCCGAGACTGGCGAAGGCCATACCTCTTACACGGGCCAGAAAAAAGCGAAGGATTCTTGCGCAAAATCAACAAAGGTGGGCAGCAACAAGCCACCAAAAATTCCGAAATGAACACAATCGCGTGGAACTGTCAAGGGGCGGGAGCCTCCTTGACCAAGGAACATCTTAATGAATTATATCATTGTTTTCTACCTAAGTTTTTATTTTTATCGGAGACTAAGAACAATCGAAATTTCTTGCAACATGTGCAAGTATCTTTTGGGTATGACCATGTTTTTTTCGTAGACCCGGTTGGTCGGAGTGGAGGTCTAGCACTCTTTTATATGGATGATCCTTTGGTTTCTAATTTGTATGCGAATGAGCACATGATTGATATTGAAACTCGATTGGAAGGACATGATATTCTTATGACATTTATGTACGGTGACCCTGTCGTTAGACATCGGGACCTAGTTTGGGAACGATTGTCGCGCATGAGTACAACCCAGAGCAAAGCGTGGTTTATGATTGGAGACTTCAACGAGATTACTGGAAACCATGAAAAGAAGAGAGGACGACGTCGTTTAGAGAGTTCATTCCTCCCTTTCCAAATCATGTTAGAAAAATTGTGGAATGCTTGATTTTCCATTCAAAGGAAATTCTTTCTCGTGGGTGGGAAAAAGACGATCCGGAAAAGTTAAATGCAAATTAGACAGAGCAGTGGCAAACGAAGAGTGGCATGCCTTATTTTCTCATACCGTTGTAGAATTTTTACAATTATGGAGTTCAGATCATGGACCAGTCCTAGCACAGATTCAATCAAATATTCAAAGGTCGAAGAAGAGTTTCAGATTCGATAAGAGGTGGATAGGAAAACCTGGGTTTAAAGAAGCAGTAATCTCGGGATGAGGACAATTTGATGAAATTCCGGTTCGGAATTTTCATCAAAAAGTTACCTCGTGCCGGAATAAGATTAGTCGTTGGAAAAAGAATAATCCGACAAATTCTGCCGTATTGATTGGAGAACTGAAAGCTAAGATCGATTTTGCCCAAAATGATGATAACTCTACTATGGAAGAATTAGAGGACTTGCGAAGACAGTTGATTATAGCCTTTCAAGAAGAAAACACCTTTTGGGAGCAAAAAAGCAGAGACCATTGGCATAGAGATGGAGACAAAAATACAAAATTCCACCATGCCATTACAAAACAACGGAGAGCCCAAAACCAGATAGTTAGTATAAAAGATAAACATGGGAAGTTGGTAGAGAATGAAATCGAAGTTGAGAAAGTTGTTGTTCAATACTTTCAAGATTTCTGCTCCACTTCTTCACCGACAGAGCTTGACGCCTCCCTCCGCTTTGTTTCCGAAAAGGTTTCCCTTGGAGATAACACGTTACTTTTAGAGGAACCATCGGAACCAGAGATTAGGAGTGCCCTTTTTGACATTAATCCAGAAAAAGCACCCGGACCAGATGGCATGACAAGTAAATTGTATCAAAAATTCTGGCGCGAAATGCACCAAGACATTATTAGACTTGTGAAAGATTTCTTTCCCACTGGAACCTTCAACCCAAAACTGAATCAGACAAATATATGTCTCATTTCCAAGAAGAATAAACCTAGGGAGATGACAGAATTCAGACCCATTAGCCGCTGTAATGTGAGCTACAAGATTATCTCTAAACTTTTATGTAAGAGACTTAAGAAAGTCATCTCGAGGCTTATCTCAGAGACGCAATCCGCCTTTGTGGCAAGACGTTTGATCACTGATAATATTCTGCTAGCGCAAGAAAATTTTCATGCCTTACGGACCAACAAGAGATGTAGGACACAATTTATGGCTATTAAAACAGACATGAGCAAAGCCTATGATAGGGTGGAATGGAGTTTCATAGCAGCGTTGATATTAAAGATGGGGTTTGACGAGAGACTAGTTGACCTCATTATGTGTTGTGTCACTTCGGTTTCTTATCAGGTTTTAGTTAATGGTGTACCGAGAGGGAAAATCGTACCAAGGAGGGGATTACGACAAGGATACCCTTTATCTCCTTTTCTATTTATCTTATGCACAGAAGCACTAATTTCCCTCATGAACGGAGCGGAAGCCGCGAAAAGGATTGTGGGGCTCCGTGTAGCTAGAGCGAGCCCACAGATTTCACATCTTTTGTTCGCAGATGATAGTGTCTTCTTCTGCAAGGCAGAAATGAGCCAATGCACGGAGATCATGACCATACTAGACATATACGGGAAAGCATCAGGACAGCGATTAAATGCGGCAAAATCATCCATTGTCTTTGGAAACCGAGTTCAACACTCCCAAAAACAAGATATTAAAATGTCCTAGAGATTTCCACTGAAGGAGGCATGAGAATGTACCTAGGATTACCCGAGCAAATTTGTGGATCAAAGATGAAAGTTTTCTCCTTTCTACATGATAAAGTCTATGGACGAGCCAACACATGGTCATCCCGACTTTTATCAAAAGGAGGGAAAGAAGTGCAAGTTAAATCTGTAGCACAAGCAGTGCCAACGTTTGTGATGTCATGTTTCCTACTTCCAAGAGACATTATTAATAAACTTAGAAGTACGATCTCAAATTTTTGGTGGAGCTCAAAACAAAATAGTAGAGGTATGCATTGGATTGCATGGGACAAAATATGCACCCCTAAAGATATGGGGGGGCTAAGTTTTCGAGATCTCCATGAATTTAATATTGCGCTTCTTGCTAAACAATTGTGGAGACTAATACAATTTCCAACATCTCTATTGGCACGTGTTTTGAAAGGAAGATACTATAATCATGGCTCTCCATTTGAAGATCAACGGATGTACTCACCATCATTTGGGTGGCGGAGTATCATGGCAGCAAAACCCCTACTCAAGTCGAGATTACGAAGAACCATTGGGTCCGGTCGAGAAACGAGAGTGTGGAGTGAACCCTGGGTTTCAGATTCTACTGCTCGACCTCCAAGACCCGCCGCCCACATTGTATATAGATTGCCTCAACTCCTTGTTCATTCCTTTATAAGGAACGATGCCAAGGAGTGGGACCTCAATCTTTTACGAGAATTTTTCATCCTGAAGATATACCCTTGATATTGGGATTGAAACCTTCCTGTTCGCCATCCTTGGATGGATTCGTCTGGAACTACACTAAATCAGGAGTATATTCAGTCAAAACCGGTTATGAACTCCTTAGCTCGACCAAGTTACATCTCACCCAAGATTGTGTTCGGGAACCAAGCATCACATGCCTACAGAGTCATGTGTGGAAGACAAAAGCTCCGAGCAAGATGAAACATTTCATGTGGCAGGCCCTCTCTGGATGTGTGGCAACGGCAGAGAGGCTCACCTATAGACACCTGGGTACCGATAGGAGTTGTCCTAGATGTGGTGACCTAGTGGAGTCGATTAACCATCTTCTTTTTGAATGTCCCCCAGCCTTACAGGTTTGGGCTTTATCGGACTATCTGTCCCTTCCGGGTTACTTCCCGAGCAATTCTGTTTACTAGAACATGAACTTTCTGTTTTGGAAAAGAAAAGAGGTGGTTCCACTGGAGCCACAGTTCGACACCTTCCCATGGATATGTTGGTACATCTGGAAGGCGAGGAATGACAAACTCTTTAATGGGAAAGTTACTTCTCCGATCGATACTCTCCAAATAGCTTCTCTTGAGGCAGAAAGTTGGAGAAAGGCTAACCAAAAAGATGAGGAGGGAGATGAAGATCATGATGACCCTAATACTCTGGCTGTTTGGATAGTTCCTCCTGAGATATCCCGAGGCCCAACTTGCCAAATTGATGCTTCATGGATTGGTAATGGCAGTGTTAGTGGCTTAGGGTGGAGTCTCCAAGATCATATGGGCATGGAGTTTTTTGGATTAAGAGCGTGTAATAGGAGCCTTTCGGCCCTTCATGCTGAGATGGAAGGATTACTTTGGGCGGCATCATGTATGAAAGACATGAGGTTTTCTTCGATCCGCTTTGAGATAAATTATTCAGATTTAGTAGATATGACTATGAATCCGATGGACTAGCCAGCCTTTGCTTCAGAAATTGATACTTTCGGAGTTTACAAAACAACTTTGAAAACCCGTTTTTTCATATTCCCTGGAGCAGGAATGATAGAGAAGATCAACTAGCGAAAGAGGCGAGGAGTAAAGGTTGTATTTTCTCCCATATAAATCAGACACGGTCAGATAGAAGTGCTCTACGGAGGAACGACTTGTCTGTCTAACACTTGATCTAAGCTAATGGGTAGTCTACAAAAAAAAAAGCAATGTTGTTTGTGTTGGAGTTAGTGTTTTTGTGGGAACCAAGGGTAAGCACATTTGGTTAATGATGTTGTAAGAACCCTTCCCCCCATCCCGTTAATCATGGCTTAAGAAAATAAACTTTAAGAACAGTAATAAGTCAGGAACATTTGGAAAAAAAAATTGAAATATTTGTTAGAAAAAAAAAATTTGAAATGTTAAAAGAGTGATGGCATCGTCTGTCCAATCTTCGAGTTTTGTGTAGTTTGGGATGATGGCATAAGTGTCAGGTGGGAGGCACGTGTATTAGCCGTCCACCAGACGAGTCTTCTAACTTTTTTTGTTCTGAGTTTAATCAAAGTAGTAATCTAAAAATTGCTTCATGTTTTTGGGCATTTTAGGTTCCTTCTAAACTAAACTTTTATTTGTGGTAAGCACCAGATATAATTGAAATATTTATAATCTATATTTCATTTTTAATTGTATTATATTCATATAAATTTAAATTTAAATATTCATATCAAATTTGGATGAAACCCAATTTTTAGATCCGTAATTATAAAAATTACATAATCTTTATTTTTTCAAAAAAACAAAAATTTATTGCTAGTTTTAATATTTCTATAATTTAACTTAAACAAATTTTATTATATGAAAGTTCAAATAAAATAGTTCTTCTATTTAAATCAGATTGTATTGATATTTTAATGTTATATGTATTTTTAACGAATTTAGTTAATCTACTTTACATTTGTAAAAAATATTTAATATTTTATAACTAAAAAAATTAATACATTATTTTATATAACATATAAATGATTAAATTATAGTTCAAATTATGTCTTGCTGATTTTATAGTTTATAAATCATAGCTCAAAACATCTAATATTCAGATATATGGTTTATTAATAAATTTGATTTACCAATGGACGAACGGGGGACTTGGACGGATCAAGACAGTCAACTCGCCAAACGGGCGAGTTAAGAAGCACAAACAATCTGATTCGCTCGTTTGGATAGTCGGATCAATCAATCCATTTTTACCTCGTCCTCGTAACTTTTTTTCGAAATATTTCAATTTTCTAGTTTATTAGTTACTTTGATATTTTTCTTAATTAATTAGAATTATATTAAGAATCTTTAATAGTTTTTTTAAGTTTATTTAGTTTTCATAGAAATATGCTTATTATTCCTAGAATTGTATTCAGTCTTGGATAACTAATAAACAAGAGCTTTCTCTCATTTCCTTGTGCGATTTGATTCAATTCATCTAACAAAAAGTTGGTCTCGGAAAAGCTTTCTCTGGAAACTCTTTGATTGATCTAAGAGCGGGTCTTTTGCCCATCTTTAAATCCCTTGATCGACCATTCAACAGTTTATCGTTGCTTTCATCCATCACAAGTCCTTGATGGGATGGAGCCTAGGTCCTTGGTAGAACCGGTCAAGATCGTAGAGAATAATCAAAATGATCAGGTCGTTGAGCCTTCGAAGTTTAAGAAGAACAACAACAAGTTCTCTAAGAGGGCGAGGGCTGATAGTTTGACCCGAGCGGAAGGTCAGACCGATGATGATTAGCTGGTGGAAGAAGCTGAGGACAATAGAAAAGAGCTTCCCAAAAATGATCAAGAGGATCAAGCTGAGGAGAGGCCGAAGAAATCTGTCAGAGAGAAGTGGAAAAGGTCTACCGAGAAGCGGCAATAAAGGTTTGATGAGGAAAAGTAGAAGGGATTTGCTGAGGGATCGATCCCACCTTCTTCGTCCCCGCCTCCGGTGAAGAAGGTCTTGAGAGACTCGATGATGGAGAGGATTGTCCCTGCGGCTGCGAAGCGGGCACTTAAAGGAGGAGCTGTTTCTGTACAGAAGAAACCTCGCGTAGTGACGTTGGATCATGCGGAGTTTTGTTATTCCAAGAGTGGTCTGACCATCAACGATCTTGAGTCGTGCGCCGGCTTGGTCGTCTTAATCTTCGGAAGAAGAACATACATAACCCATCAAATGATATGTTTACCCTTTCTACTTCATAAAAACGAAAGGAGTGGATACATATACTATATTCGTATACTCCCATACTTTGAAAACTTTTTACCTCGACACTAAGAAAACGCTTTCGACAAAGCAAATCTTACAGAATTATGCAGAAAAACACTTAGGCAATGCAATGATCCTTCGAAATCGTCCAAAAGGCAAACGACAATCTAAGATTCGTCTAAACACTAGCAGCACATCCAAATTGATAAGACGATAGTTAGCCAAAGTCATGAGGATCTTTTCGACTTAACAAAACAAATTTTGTATGAAACTCAAAATTATACGAGAATTCCTCAAACACAAAAGCATTACTCCCAATTTCCGTTGCACCAAACGAGTCACGGAAAATCATCAAAAACATTTGCGACAAAGCATAATTGAGAACACAAGTAACAGCGATCACAACAAAGGGAACGCTTTTTTCTCACCCGTTGAATAGATCTGCCGTTGGTTGACCTATAGAAGTAACAGCGATCACGACAAAGGGAACACTTTTTTCCCACCCGTTGATTAGAATTTCATGAGAACGACTCTCAAAAATCTACGGAAACGTTTCGCACAAAGATCATAACGAAATAATGTTTGGTAAAACTGAGTGACTAAAAGAAACTTTCACTGAATATCAAATCAAAGCGAAAACATTTCTTGTAAAATCTGTGGAAACGTCGCTACTTTAAACGTCGCTAGACAAAACTCTGTTTCGCTGTCCTCGTAAAAACGATAACCTACTACTTTCGTATAGCTATAACATTTTATACGAAGCAGCCTAAGGTAAAACAAGATCCGTATCGTACAAAATGACTTTGCGGTTCAAAAACATGAATGAGGAGAACCGAGTCCTCGCTCGCAAACATCAGAAGTAATCCACGAGTAACACTCTACATTTACTTATACGAGAAGCCATTCTTGTAAAAACTTACAAAAAAGATCCTTCGTATAATCAGATCTAGTTATCGAAGCAACTTTTGAGAATAAACATAACATGTTTTATGAAGAAGTATTTTAGAAAATTTTTGTATAGCTAAAAACAGAGCCGTATGATTCAACTCTTGACAAAAAAATCTAGATTCTATCTTCATGCACTACAATCTAACAAATCTCTTCCTTTAGCCTTACGTCTCGATTAGCTTTTTCTTTGCTACAGCCGAACATAACATCATCCAGCGACTAACTCCAAACGGATTCAGTATGAAGCCTCTTAGGCATTCATAACTGAAACAAGGTTATAAAAACAATTTTTCATACGACTAAGAGAATCATTATACGAAAAGCTCATCTTATGACTGAAACCTGAAGTGGAAAATCTTTCTCTACAAAGTTGGCCACCTTAACGCTGAATACTCTGACATACTTGGCCTATCAATCTCGACGGCCAGTTACGCCTTCCCGTAAAAGCTCTAACCAGAAATCAGCATTCCCGTCATGGGCAATTCTAAACTAGCACGACCTTAACGCAAAAAAAAATTGGCATGGTTTAATACTTGACCTACAATGTCCTCGGCTATGCGGCTGAACGCAGCCCTCACACCGAGTCAAAACATTTGAGCGAACAACGCTCCATCCAATCACCCGACGGCAAAACGACAATCTGCGAGTCGTCTAATAAAATGCCGAATGATGAATACAAATATAATTATATTATAACCCAAAAAACAGAATACATATGATAAATACTTCATAACGAAACTTAGTCTTAACAACCAAACAGTTAACGAAAATATGAACTTCTCGTTAATCGACCAAGTTCCACATGCTCCACAGCGCACTTGAAATCTGCAACGTTTGCCCATAAATTGAGACATATGAAGAAACATTTGCAAGAAAGCTCCTAGAGTTATGCGAAACATCCTCCCTTAAAATAAACTAAATAAATCTCGGAATGCCAACTCATTAAAACAAAACCAAATCGTTTCTCGGCCGCAAGGTCAAAACAAAACCTTTACGCCACCGAAAAACATCTCCAAGCCTACAAAATTTTCAAACAAGAAACGCGGTATACGAAAGAAAACTTCTATACGAAAGACGCTTTTGATTAAAAACTATACAAACAAACTTCGGCTGTGAAACCTCCGCAAACAAACCGAAAAATTTTGTCGGCCATAAGGTAAAATCAGACCTTCATGTAAAATGCAAAAACTTCTTTAACACGTTCGCGTAACGTAAATATTTACTCGAAAGAAAAACCCAGTCTTTAGTACCGCGAGATGTCGTGAACACTTGAAAAACTGGCTTTCAATGTAAAATACCTTCCATGATGAATGTTCCATCTCAGAAACTCGAACATCCATACACATTAATATCTAATTAAACACATCCTTCGCGAAGGCTCAAACTCAAATGGTACACTCACTAACACTTTCCATTCCGCTTGTTGATGATGACAACAAACAAACTCTAACGTCCTAAATAGACTTAGCCATCTCCCTCCATTGAGATCGGCTCTCAAACATCTGACACAAAAATAATAGTGTGCTATAAAAAATTCAAAATTTTTGGTCGGTACTTCCAAATGAGTTCGAAATTGTCTTTAAAGAGATACTTGGTTCCTGATCAATGCAAGTCACATGAGCCGATAATTTTTCGCAGACTTAAATATTGAGACGAAATCAGGTCGAAACCGCAACAGGAGATTGAAGACGAAACAATCGCCACAAACCCTAAACTGGTAGTAAGCCTATGTCTTGCCATAAACTCATCATACTGGTCTTACACATCTCAAGGCCTAGTATCAATAGACCGATACGAGATTCAGAATATGTCCCTTCGCTTATATTTGTATGTTTGTGAGATTTTGCGAACTAAAAGCTTTCGGTATTCTCATCTTACACAACGACAAGTATAACGATCCGCTGGGCATTTTCGCTCATCTCCGCGTATTACTGCTATATACATTTTTAAAAGGAGATAACCCATGATTTTTATAAATACAAAATAAAAACCCTATAAGGCTAATATCGAAGCCGATGAAGGTCCATTATAAAATGCCATCCGCAGAAACATGCTCAAAAATCTCCACACAATACATAATTAGCCCATAAAGGTCCCACTGGAATACATGTCGTAAGAATCTCAACTCCAAAACAAACTACGGAAGGCTTGATCCCTTAAAAAGGGTACGTTGGCAGCCTTCATATGGTGCATCCCCAATCTTATCATATTCCATTCTTATGAGGAAAGAAGAGCTATTGGTTTTGTATCTTATTCCATTCTTAGGAAGCCTTCATAAGGCGCAGCCCCAACCACTTCAACTTACGAAAAACTGGTTTCGCCAACGAACCTTTTAGCTGTGGATTCCACCTAATACGCCTATCACTATCTCACAATAAATAACTCTAAAATCTTACAAGCTGGGGATAACTGTTGGGGTCAATATCGGTCATGGAAAAATCAACAGCTAAAATCTTTCGAGAAATTGTACTTTAAGCAAATATGAGCCGGAAATTTCGAAGAAAATACATGTCAGAAGCCAAATATATTTACATATGAATACAAAAATAAACTTCGCATTTTTAATCCTGGACAAGAAATAAAAGAATTTATATCCAAACATGAAGAGATCGGAAAAACGTTCTTATGAAAGTTTTTTTTCGAGAAATGACATGTTTTACGAAATAACTTCCGTAAAACGAAATTTGGAGAGTTTCCACGGAAAAACCTCGTGGGAAAGTCTAGGAGTAATATTATGCAAAACAGCTGTTGAAAAATATTTACGGAAAAATGAGTAAAACAAACAAATAGTTTCGAAAGTATACAAAATGGTTAAACGAGATAGGAAAGAACAAGGGAGAGAAGAGTGAAAGGCTCTCATTGCCACACACACTCTATCTTATCACCATACACACTCTCTCATCACCACACGCAGCTTCCCATCGCCACACAAAAGTTTCCTCATCGCCACACTTGAGCTCTCATCACCCCACACAAATCTCATCACCATACATGAGCTCTCATCGCCACACAAGGCTTATAATAGCCCCACACATATCTCATCACCACAAAGAGCTCCTCATCGCTCCACATGAGATCTCATCGCCACACATGAGCTCTCATCGCCACAGAGTTGTTTCCTCTTCCTCACGTCGCCTCATAACTCCTATGAGTCTATGTAAGGCTCTCATTGTGTTCTCCTTTGAATCTCGAATGAACTGTCTTTCGGTTCATCTCAATTGGAGTTTCCACTGAGATTTTACGATAAAAACAAGTAAGACGTTGTTTTCTCGTAAACCAAGCAAGACCATGTCGCCACACAGATCCTCTCTCTAATCCATGTCTCCACAGAGGTGCTCATCATGTAATCCTTTGAATCTCGGTCGTAATGTATTTTGTTTCGTCGCAATCGGAGTTTTCGTTGAAATTTTACGAAGAAAACAACCAAGAACGTTGTTGTCTTGTAAAAGTTTAAGTCAAACGTCAAGACGATACTGGTTAACTTAACACCATCATATTCTAGACTGAATAAATTTATTTTTATCAGTTCATAAGGCCAACGACATAGAAAATGTACACCAGACAAATCGACGATTTCCTGGAGAATAATCGTAGAAACGCGTACGTCGTAAAAGGCCCGAAAAGGCTTAAAACATGATGAAAGCCCACTTTATTTTTAAAATGATAACATGCCCAAATGAAATGACAGTTTATTCGAGTTGGATAAAGAAAAAATGGAAGAAAAGGATAAATGTGAAGTTTCCAAGATAAACATGACCTTTGAGAAGAAAAGGAAAGATCTCCGCAAAATGATAAACTTGAATCTCGCAGATATAAGAAAAGATGGCCGAATTTGGAGGCATATATAAGCAAATCCGAGGCAGAGGAGAAGGAGGACGATTTTTATACACTTAGAAATCTCTGCACTTAGGAACCTTAGCAATTATTCTCGACATGCATAGATTTCTATGTCTTGCACTCGATTGCTAGACAAGCTCGCAAAGGCAGTTCGATCTCTTATTCAAACTATGTATTTGAACAACGTTCGATTTGATCCTCAAAAAGGGTACGCAGTCATGCTTTCATAAGGGTCAATCCGAAATCAATACTAACTTTTTAATATCTTTGTATGTTTTTTTTCTAAACAAGCTGCATAGGTCTTCTCAACATAGGTGGTTTTGCTAGTAAACTTAGTTAGGTTTTATTTCCTATTTTATTTGATTTCCGTTGTCATATCGTTTGTAGACAAACTTTCAGTACATTTTTGTATTTGGAACGCTCATACACAAGCCCACAATAAACATCTACTCTTTTCTTAACTTGTTTTGTTGTCTTTCTTTATTTTCCACATAATTTGGTCACTTTTCGTTGGCTCCCGCTGAGAACTCAGACCTCAAAGAAAACAACGTTTTCTTCTGCTAACAAATTTGATAGTGCGAATTTCGGTTCTCACAACTGTTCGATGTGAACTCCGAGCCACTGTCGGACTCAATTTCATAGGGGAGACCGCGACAGATGATGTACTTCAAAACAAAGTGTTGCACCTCCTTTACCGTAACTTGGATGAATGATTTTGCCTCCACCCATTATGTGAAGTAACTAGTCATGACGAGCAGGCAACATTTTTGTCTTGAGCTCGACAAAAGACCGACTATGTTTATTGCTCAACGCATGAATGGATAAGGCGCAATGGTTTTCCTAAAAAAATTGGTCTGTCAGTGTTTATTGGAAGCGTGCCACTGGCACTTGTCGCATTTCAAGGCATATGCTTCGCAGTCGGCAACCATGGTATTAAAATAATGCCTAAGACTTTTTGCTTTGAGGCCCTGAGCTCGTCCGCCGGAGTTGTTGCCTGCTGCCCCCTAGTGAGTCTTGTCCATGACCAATCTGGTCACTTCATCATGACCAATCTGGTCACTTCTCTATGAATACATGTGAGTAGAACTTTGTTGGCTGTCCATTAGAACAGTTTTTCGTCCATATCGACGTAGTTGGAGTTGTGAGCTTTCAGTCGGCGAGCTTCCCATGTTTCAGGGGGAGGTATACCACTGGCGAGATACTAGATAAAAGGGAGAATTCAGTCGGCGACGTCTACATCGGTATTATTACTCGAAGAGTTTGTCTCCATGTCATTCGTCTCTAAGATAAGAATGACGATCTTGTTTCTCTATGATGCTAGCAAAATACTCAGCCTATCGATTCGTTGGTCTGGGATGGTCTGTCTCACTTGATCTTTTAGTTTACTACCAAGTGCGGATAAGGTGTCAACGCAGACGTTCTCACCTCGGAGATCTTAGCGAGTTTGAAGAAAGTGGTATGGGGATGATTCTCAAAACCAGTGGGCCATTGCTTTGTAGTTACTGATTTTTGTTGGAACTCCTTGATGGATCTGACTAACTCTCGACATGGTGGTGATCCTCCCATGATGACGTTCATTCGAGGTGGATGCCTCGGGTCCTTGGTCCTGTTCTGCTTTTTTTAGCTCACAAATCCTCGGCATTGGACTGGTCAAGCTTCTTTTTCTTGTCCTTGGCTTTTGAATCATCGTGCTTCATTCTTAGATCGTCAGTTCTGGATTTGTCAAGATTTTCCTTTAGGTCATCGACCTTGGAATCAAGCTTTTTTCTAAGTCGGCAACTTGGAGTCGAAGGACTCGTAGTCGGCATCAACCTCTCTGTGAGGGCTAAGGATATTGAATCTGGCTGGTGCGTTGTGCTTGCTCGTCTTGAGTTTGTCAGAAATTTTAGACATGTACAGCTTCATTGTCTTTGAGTTAGTGATATTTGTTCATAAGTCAGCGGAGGTTGCCAAGCTACTGGTTTACAGTGCCAACTTTTTTAAAGTGTAACACATAAGTCTTGAGATTGAGATTTTTCGCCAAAAAGGCAGGATTCTTCGTCAAAAGAGGATGAGGGTATGGCGGTGATCATGTTGATACGCGTGTGGCTCTGTGGCATCTCCTCCTCTTGATTTGAGTTGTCATAATGCTGAGAAGCAGTAGTTTTGTCTTGAGGACATTTGTCATGAATCCTATTATGGGACTTCTGGTATTTCTTTTCTCTACTCTTGGTCTAGATCTTGTTGTTTTTGGCAGGTTTTTGTCTTGGCGGATTAGGATTTGCGTGTCCGTTGACAAACACCGTCAATAGAACTTCTTGGAGCTGTTTGCATTCTTTGGTATCGTGTCAATTTGACTTGTGGTACGTGCAGTACTTCGTTCCATCGAATGAACTCGTAGGATTACCAAGAGGTTGTGGCTTTCCTCGGCATCCCTTTCCCATATGTTCCACCCTTTTTCTCGCAATACATTGGCCGAGGTATGTTGCTCATCTTTGTTAACAGTGTAGACAAAGCTTTTCTTTTTGTCGACCTTGCTGTAGGACGAGTGCTGACGCAGCTCTTGCAGAGTTTCCATTTTTTTTTTGTTATGTGATTCATCACGTTGTGTCTATTTAAGAACGCTCGCTTGTCCTCTTCCATTGTGATGAAGCTATTAGCACGATGTATGTCATCTTGGAGAGTTATGGTCGGATTTACGTTGAGGTCTTCTAAGAATTTGGAGTGCACCCAGAGTGCGTTACGCATAGCCTTTACTGCTTTTGCGTCTGGGATGTGCACCTTGTATACCACCTGCTTAAACCATTCCATGAAGTCTCTAAGGCTCTTTTTGGGAGTCTGGGACATCTTCCATACATCAGATGTTGAGGTTCCCTGACAAGTGAACATTATGTAGTGCTTTAAACTCAGTCGATAGGTCATGGAAGCCGTCGATGGAATCCTTGGCCAACCTGGAGAACCAAGTCAAGGCTAGCCCACGAATAGTTGACAAAACCCGACATCCTTTTGCTCGTCGGGTGGCTATATTGAATGCAGTCACATGGTTAGTGGGATTTGTGTTGGCGGAGTAAGACAAGATACAGAGCTTGTCACTTTGGTGATTTGGACATCTTTTCAAAAAGGAGGTCCTTAGCGTCGCAGCAAGGATGCACTCAATCTATGGGGTTGGGGTCGTCACGTGGTGGATTTTGGAGTTGATGTCTTGCATTCAGAGTTGGAGGTAAGCGATTTGGAATATTTTTGTTGACTATATGCTTATAGTTGTCGGATTTACGCCGCTAGTCGCCTGCTCTCCGCCACTAGTAATAGGGTTTATGGTGGCGAAGAGTTGTCTTCTAATCATCTTTGGACCGCTGACATCACAGCTGGTGTCGTGATGACGACGACTAACACATTGAGACATTCGTTGCATTATGGGATTCTTCCTACTGAGAAAGGCGGTCCATGATGTTTTGCATCATTTATGTCATGGTTGGTGCCTCTTTTGCCAGTGCAGGTTCGTTACCAGCAGTCAAGATGTCAAGATTCATGTTGATCTTGTTAACACTACTTTGTATGCCCCATGGTGAGCACCAACTGTTGAATCTAAGTTTGGTCGGCTTGAATAAGAAGAAAAAAACGAATGTGGTTTAATTCAAAGGCGTTTTATTGATCAGATGAGAAAGAAGTTACAATATGACTGAAAAAGGGAATAAGTAAGAACTCGACCTTATACTAGAAAAGAATAAGCCAGCCAGAAAAAGTCAAGATATAGTAAAACCCTAATTTCTAGCCACCAGTGAGTGTAAGTGTGTTCTTTGATGCCCTTCTTGGTCTCTCTTGTCCTTATTTTATAGTTTGAGTCCCTCTCCATGTGTGCCCTATGTTGGTTTGACCTAAATGGCAGAGGCCTTAAGCCAAGCTTAAGGGGGCAAACTTACTGGGCCGAGTTATTGATATGAACCTTCGAGCCGAGTAACTTCCTCTAGAGCCAAGTGATTACTTGTCATTAGAGGAAGAGAAGTCGAGAGAGGGTTCCCAAAGCCAAGCTTTTGAGCCAAGTCGGGGATTGTTGGACCGAGCTTTTATTTTCAATGAGCCTTTTAGAAGGATGCAATTCCTCTCCAACAAGGAGGCCACACTTCTTCATATTTTGAAGTTAACAAATACATCATCTACTAATACTTCAAACCAACATTACCAACTCCTCCAACATTTATGAACATGAGGGTACATATGTTGATTACACAAACATCACAAAAAGTTACTTACTACACAAGCTAATTGAACATATCTATCATGTATTGAGTGATTTTGGACATATAAGGCTAGATCCAGTGGAAAATAGGCAAACCCCTAGAGAACCAAATCGACAAAACTTGAATTAATGACGGCTAATTTTAAGGCTTTCAGAGGAAGAAGATGAAGGTAATCTCATCATTAAGTTAATTTATTAATTTAAAAAAAATTACTTGTTAAAATTGGAAAAAAATTATTTGTAAGAACTGGTCGTTGAACCCGTGACCATTCTGTTACATCAAAGACACTTACCACCAGACTAATCGGTTTCTTAATTTGTTTGTTACAAACTAATATATATTATTTATACATATACAAAAAATCTAATAAGGTTGATGGTACTTGCGTTTGAGATCACAGTACCATACATATACAAAAAATCTTTAATAATAAGGTTGATGGTACTTACTAATACTTGATACTTGTTTATATATATGTTTAAACTTTATAATCAAATGTATCAAAGCGTAAAAGTACAATTAAATGTGTTTATTTTTCATATTCTTATTACTCTATTTAATCCGTTTAAGTAATTTGATTTAGCACTTGTATATGACTCATTTGAATAAGTATGTATTACATCGAATACTTTAAAAATTACTATTTTTTATTTTTATTATTACAAGGTCAGTATTAAAACAAGCATTTTGATTGGTAATACATATTTTTTAGAACAAAAAATAAGTAATAAAACAAGTAATAGACCAGAGTATTAAAAATCATAATATTTAATATTTGACTTGTACTTTCAAGTACTAAGATTTACATATTTATTACTTAACTTGACAATGTTAACTAATTGATTTTTAAGTCTGTGCAAATCAAATAGCAAGTATCTACAAGGTAACAAGTGTCAATTCTTAGTCATGCCATACACTTTTAATTTAACAGTAATAATATGTTTATGTAAAAATGAATAGAATCTTACAATACTAAAAGTTTAATATTCTTAATATCTTAGGTATCCATGTCGAATGAAATAATCCACCAATCAAAATACATTTTAGTGCCACATCATTTCTGAATTATAATACCAATACTAATAAAACATTTACCGAAACGAGCAACGAATTACTTTTACCTTTCTTCTTCCGAAACGAACAACTTCGAAGTTTTATAACTCTTATTTTGCTTTGTCACTTTCCAAACTTTTTATTTTCGTCTCCCCTCGCCATAAATTTTGTTTCAGATTTCTAATTATAACATTGATTCTTATTGAACGTCCTTGAAATCGTTGGTGATGAGTCTCACAGAGTAATCGTTGCTTTATGTTTCTCCAGAATTGTCTTGCTGACGGGTAATGGTCGTGTAATTCATATTCACGTCCTCATAATCAGCTTTGCATCAAAAAGAAGCTCAATAAGCTGAGAGTAGCCGATACATTTATTTTGACGATTTCTCCATATCTTATCTATCTTCTACTTTAAACAATGGTACGGGACAATTGCCAGATTTTTGATTTTTGCATCGTTGATAAATAAGAGAATTATGGGATCAAAGCAGAGAAGAAGATCCTCACAGATGAAGAACTTGAGTTGAAGAAGAAGGATGTCAAGGTTTGGCTTTTGATTTTTTTTTGGTTCTCTTCAGATGGTTAGAATCAACGTAGTTGGGCTGTGCTAAAAGTTGTTTTGATCCAAGTTTTTGTAAGGTTTTTCAGGAGGTTAAAGAGGATTTATATCAGACATGCATATTTGGATTCATGGAAAAGCAGCGTGCAGGTGGAACCGCTTCTTCCGTTTTCACTTGCCATGAAAGATGTAGACGTAACGGTAGACCCTACCGAATAGAAAGATAATGACTCTTATTTCTCACTTTGTGATTAACAGGTTTGCCTCTTTTCAGAACAACTTTTCTTAAGAAAGTTATAATTTCTTTAGGAGGTTTCTTTTTGTTTTCATTTAGGGTAAACGCAGTAGTAAGCATAGCAGGACATGTAACTGGTGTGTTGAAAGATTTGATCACCATTGCAGGGTAATGTTTGGTGGTTTAACACCTGAATCTAAAATTGATGTTTTGTTTAGTTGTTTATCCATAAGCTTTCTCTCTGGATATTTGTTGCAATCAGCCGATCAATAACTACGTCGGGAAAATGAACTATACTACTTTCATACTTCTAATGGTTTTTGTCTTCCTCATGGTATGTATTGTCTCTCTCAAATACTTGAAATAGAAACCTATAGCTCATTCAAGTCACAACATCGACTGGATTTTGTTGCAACAGCTAATGATATAATGACATTTGTCAGATGATTTGTGGACGAGAAATGGATGGAACCCGAACTGAAGAGAAGGCTTCATGTAGAGTTACCTAGATAGGCTTTTGCCACAATATATGTATGCTCTTCACTCTGGCTTATTTCTCATAAAATATAATGCAAGTTCTCTTTGCTTATGAAGTTTGTACTGTTTTGTTTTCTTACAGGTTATGTTGGTTTCGGTAACAGCCTATGGTTTAGCAGCCATAGGGTAGCTTTTTCTCTTCCAATGTAACTATTGCAGTCTCTTAGCCATAAAACTATCAGATTTAATCTGCTTTAGATTTCTTTCTTTAACAAGTAGTGCTCATATACTTGCAGAAAATGAGAATATATGATTGATTATATATTAGCAATGAAGGTGGAGAATCAATTTTCAGTGAAGGAGCCTTTTGATGAGTTAGATTCATCTTAGATGAAAGCTCCGATTTTGATTCGGCTGAAAGACCAAGACAGATGTTGATCTCAAAGTTTATGTTCAAGATATCAAATGAGATGAATACATAAAC
>CAJHQP010002372.1:0-87634 GCA_905132765.1 Moricandia arvensis
CCACGAATCAATAGGACTAAGCACTTCACACACTAGAATCCTAAAGACAATCGATTTTATGCAAAGAACACTATGATAAAAACTAAATAAACTTTTATAAACTGAATGATTGAGGGTGGTTGTTACATTGCACGTTTAGGAGCTTATATAATGCTCAGAGACAAAGGTATTAACGTTCTAAAAAGAAAGAAAGGAAACAAATAAAAAAGAAAGCAAGAAAATCAGAATATGGTCGTTGGAGCCTTTAGTGGGATTCTTTGGCTCCAAGTGAGGAAATTGCTTCTTTTTGAATCTGGACGGTTTAAGAGGATAAGAGAGCCTTCTTGGGACCTTTTGGATGGCTTGGAAGGTCTTTAACTCGTGCCCAAACAATAGGGAAATGAGCTGTTGGGATTTGAATGCAATGAGCTCCAAATATGGCAAATTGCACTTAATGGGGATCCTCTTGATCCTATAGTCTCTGGTGCATGGTAAGATGATGTAGAACTCTTCTGGATCATTGATTATGTCTCCAGGATGGTTTGGTAATATCAGATTGTCTTCTGGTCGGAATTGGTTGGCTGGCAAATGATCAAACCGAAAGATTGTCCAATCTTTCCATAAACTGCTCGGTTTGACCGGTTCTGGATAAATGGGCATAACTTATAATTCCCTTGACCAAATATCGTGATATTGGGCTTCCTGGAAAGCTAAGAAACTCCTCTTGACTTCTAAATTTGGTTTTGGCTCGGGCCGGATCTTTATGGGGCTTAAACTTTCTTCCAAAGTCGGGTATTCGCAAATGAATGGGCTGGGAAACCTTCATTTTGTAAAATCCAGATCTTCTTGGTACGTGAGTCTTTTCTTGAAATTCAAAGCCTCAGTTCTTCCTTTATTAGTAAGCCTTCTTTTAAAATTGGTTTCACGCGAAAAGGACTTCTGGTTGATGAGATATTCTCCTTGGACTGAACCTATGTCGCTGGAACCTCTACACAGGTTGGTATGGACAGTTGGGTGAAGTTTTGGATGAGGTGCTGGTTTTTTTGCCGCAAATATCGTGATATTGGGCTTCCTGGAAAGCTAAGAAACTCCTCTTGACTTCTAAATTTGGTTTTGGCTCGGGCCGGATCTTTATGGGGCTTAAACTTTCTTCCAAAGTCGGGTATTCGCAAATGAATGGGCTGGAAAACTTCCATTTTGTAAAATCCAGATCTTCTTGGTACGTGAGTCTTTTCTTGAAATTCAAAGCCTCAGTTCTTCCTTTATTAGTAAGCCTTCTTTTAAAATTGGTTTCACGCGAAAAGGACTTCTGGTTGATGAGATATTCTCCTTGGACTGAACCTATGTCGCTGGAACCTCTACACAGGTTGGTATGGACAGTTGGGTGAGGTTCTGGATGAGCTGCTGGTTTGTTGGCCGCAACATTCCCCCCCCCCCTATCCTATGGTCGGAATGATAGGATGGATAGAGCTAAGCTTGCTGGTTGTGTAACACTCTCAAGCTTTGCCATTGGATGGAATAGAAGCGATGGATAGTTGATGATTGACTCTCTCAATCTGGTGGGTTGATTGACTCTCTCAATCTGTGTTCCTCAAGGCTGATGATTCCACTAACAACCTATAAGACCACGAATCAATAGGACTAAGCACTTCACACACTAGAATCCTAAAGACAATCGATTTTATGCAAAGAACACTATGATAAAAACTAAATAAACTTTTATAAACTGAATGATTGAGGGTGGTTGTTACATTGCACGTTTAGGAGCTTATATAATGCTCAGAGACAAAGGTATTAACGTTCTAAAAAGAAAAGAAAGGAAACAAATAAAAAAGAAAGCAAGAAAATCAGAATATGGTCGTTGGAGCCTTTAGTGGGATTCTTTGGCTCCAAGTGAGGAAATTGCTTCTTTTTGAATCTGGACGGTTTAAGAGGATAAGAGAGCCTTCTTGGGACCTTTTGGATGGCTTGGAAGGTCTTTAACTCGTGCCCAAACAATAGGGAAATGAGCTGTTGGGATTTGAATGCAATGAGCTCCAAATATGACAAGTTGCACTTAATGGGGATCCTCTTGATCCTATAGTCTCTGGTGCATGGTAAGATGATGTAGAACTCTTCTGGATCATTGATTATTTCTCCAGGATGGTTTGGTAATATCAGATTGT
The DNA here is from genome assembly GCA_905132765.1 of Moricandia arvensis. NCBI lineage: Eukaryota > Viridiplantae > Streptophyta > Magnoliopsida > Brassicales > Brassicaceae > Moricandia > Moricandia arvensis. The sequence continues at coordinate 2,145 of CAJHQP010002372.1, forward strand.
CTTCTGGTCGGAATTGGTTGGCTGGCAAATGATCAAACCGAAAGATTGTCCAATCTTTCCATAAACTGCTCGGTATGACCGGTTCTGGATAAATGGGCATAACTTATAATTCCCTTGACCAAATATCGTGATATTGGGCTTCCTGGAAAGCTAAGAAACTCCTCTTGACTTCTAAATTTGGTTTTGGCTCGGGCCGGATCTTTATGGGGCTTAAACTTTCTTCCAAAGTCGGGTATTCGCAAATGAATGGGCTGGGAAACCTTCATTTTGTAAAATCCAGATCTTCTTGGTACGTGAGTCTTTTCTTGAAATTCAAAGCCTCAGTTCTTCCTTTATTAGTAAGCCTTCTTTTAAAATTGGTTTCACGCGAAAAGGACTTCTGGTTGATGAGATATTCTCCTTGGACTGAACCTATGTCGCTGGAACCTCTACACATGTTGGTATGGACAGTTGGGTGAAGTTCTGGATGAGGTGCTGGTTTTTTGGCCGCAAATATCGTGATATTGGGCTTCCTGGAAAGCTAAGAAACTCCTCTTGACTTCTAAATTTGGTTTTGGCTCGGGCCGGATCTTTATGGGGCTTAAACTTTCTTCCAAAGTCGGGTATTCGCAAATGAATGGGCTGGAAAACTTCCATTTTGTAAAATCCAGATCTTCTTGGTACGTGAGTCTTTTCTTGAAATTCAAAGCCTCAGTTCTTCCTTTATTAGTAAGCCTTCTTTTAAAATTGGTTTCACGCGAAAAGGACTTCTAGTTGATGAGATATTCTCCTTGGACTGAACCTATGTCGCTGGAACCTCTACACAGGTTGGTATGGACAGTTGGGTGAGGTTCTGGATGAGCTGCTGGTTTGTTGGCCGCAACATTCCCCCCCATTCCCCCCCCCCATATCTCCTTGGACTGAACCTATGTCGCTGGAACCTCTACACAGGTTGGTATGGACAGTTGGGTGAGGTTCTGGATGAGCTGCTGGTTTGTTGGCCGCAACATTCCCCCCCATTCCCCCCCCCCCCCCCGTTGTGAAGGTTTTGACCTCAAAACTGGATAACCTGCACCAAAATAGAGCAAGTCAGGTTTCATTCTCCTTTGAGAGTCTAGAACCTTACCTTGGTATAATTTCGGTTTGATGATGCATGGTGCATCAGGTAGCTCTTCTTTGAAAAGGTGTGAAAGGATCACGCCTATGCTTTGGTTATTGCCAATGCATCTTTTCTGGAGTGTATGGTTCTTCAAATTTTTGGTGGCCATGTTTCTCATTTTCCTTGGAGTTGGTTCTCCTAGCAACATAAGATCATCCGGTGGGATATCTTTGAAGCTTTCTTCTTTATAACCTGAAACAATCTTAACATTCTGGACAAAAATCAAGTGCATTATATATGTGATATACTGATAGTTATAAATAGAATGTGTAAGTTCCAAACTTACATTGATAGCTTCAACAAGCTGAAGAATAATTTTCTTCCTTGTACAAGTTTTGGGGTTTGGATCTCGGTTGGTATGTCTTTCTCCTTGTCTGATTCCTGGATCAAAACTTTTTGGCAAAGAGAAGTGCATTATGTCTGCGTTACAAAGTGATAAGGACGAATTCAAACTAGAGTCACTTACCTTGCTTAGGCTGGCCTTGAATTGCCTTGGTTCAGCAATCCTTTGTACTTGTCTAGTACCAATTAACACCATGGTTGACACCTCTTTCATTGGAGCAGTGTACTCCCTGGTTCCTGAACCTATTTCACATACTCTTGGACAAAACAAGTGCATTAATCTTGTCATGGAGTTAATAATAAAATTAATGTGAAACATAACTTAAGTCTTAGCATTTGAACAAGACATTGTTCAAATTTTGATTTCCACTTGTGTGGTGGTTCATGACTGAGCTTATGGTCTGGTTCCTCTCTTTGAACCTCAGTAAGCTTATAGCTTTCCTTTGTTCTTCTTGTACCAAGAACACACATGTCGGTACCAATGTCCAAAGGTGGTGTTAGAAACTTACCTTGGTTGAACATTTCTAGGGCTGGTTTGGCTTCAGTAAGCAACATGGATGCTATTGTGTCTTGGCCTTTCTTCTGGTCCATCACAAGGATGACGTCTGGTACTTCCTTTTCTTTGGTCTCATGCTCCTTGGTTCCTGTTACAACAGCCTTTGACAAAGACAAGTGCATGAAACTAGAATTTGGAACAAACAAATCAGATTGAACAAAACTATCACTCTTTCTCGATAATTCAGTTTCTGTTAGTGATGTTTCTGTCAGTACTTTCTTAGATGGACAAGTAACAGCAAAGTTCCCTCTTTTATGACATCTATAACATGTCTGATCTTTTAAACTTTTAGGGCTAGAACACTTACCTTGTTCATTGTTTCCCATGCTTGTTGGTATGGACAGATTTGTGCATTGAACTTTCATGTGGTCCTTTGAATGGTTTACTACTCTGGCTCTTCTTCTCTGGACTTATGTTCATCACGACCTGTAATAACATCCTTGGACACATACAAGTGCATCATACCAGTGGGAGATGATTCATAAACCAATTTATCAAGTATAGGACTTACCATAGCCTTTGCTTGAATTATCGGTTTGGCTGGTTGTTCTTTGAGACTGGCCAACGTGTCTTGGCTGATCAACTTCTTCTTCCCCATGGTCTTGGGACCTCTTCATGTGGATAATGATCATATAAACCCGTGTGCTTCTGGATTGGCCGAATCTGGAGTGGTTGGATCAAGCTTCTATGGCCTTGTTGTTGCACAACTTTCTTTGCCTCTTTAGACCCATGGTTTGAATATCTCCTTGGGTACCTTTCTCTAATCTCTGGTGTTGGAAGTGAGGATACATACTTCCTGATCATGCATATTAAGATCTTCCCACGTTCTGATAGTCTTCCCATGACTCTTCCACTCTGGGTTATCTACACTTTTCCACCATTTGGAGGCTCTTCTGGATAGTTGTTTGATGGCATGAGCTAGCCTGTCAGTCTTTGGCACACCATGGTATGAAAACCAATCATCCATGGTTCTTCCCATGATAGATAATCATCTGGCCAGTTGCTTCTTGAAAAAGAATAAACCTTAACATCATTAGCACATTCATAATCATGACAAGAATGAGTTAAGGTATTTATGAGTGTAAGAAGCTGGTTGTGGGGTGATCCATGTAGGGCGTGGTGGCTTGGGCTCAACATATGAAGCCTCTGGTGTAGTCACAAATCTTCTTTCTCCTTCTGCTGGTCGTTGGCCTTGTGCCTTTCTTCCAACCGAGTTAATTCTCTCATTCAACCGAGCCAATTGTTTGTTGAGCTTTTGAATAGTGGCAATTGTTGGGTCAGTGTGGCCATCTGAGTTTGGACGTGTTCTTCCTCCTACCATTGCTTCCTGAAAACACTATTAAAGATTAAGTGAAGGTATAGGGATGTTCTGGTCGTGCAAGAACTGGAAATAATACAACTTAGACTAAACAGAAAATAATATGCAATGCTTGGACCGATATGATATAAAACTATGCTAAAATGATTTTTTTTTTCTTTTCTGATGCAGGGGATGATATGCACGAAATATATCAACTAATATGGCATTGAATTAACTAGGATGCTTGTCTTTTTTTTTTTTAAACTTGATATGCAAGGGAAAAATTATGGAAACAACTTAAAATGCAGAATTTTTTTTTTTGGCAGTTTTCGATTATGGAAACAAAACAAAAAGGGGAACTAACAAAAATTTCGAAACTAAAATGAATCAAACACGTTTTTATTTTTATTTTTCGTGGTTCCTAATATAAAGAACAACAAGAACACAAAAAAATTCAGAAACAAAAACTTGAAACAAAACACAGTTTTTTATGGGTTTTCGGTTTGTGAATGGAAAAACAAATGCAAGCAAGTATTAGATGCAAGGATAGATGTAACATGAGTCAGTAAGTTTAGCTCTGATACCAAAATGTTACAGCCCAGAATGATGTAGTCCTGAGTATGGATAGATGTGCAAATCAGATCAACCAAAAATGATCGATTTATCGATATGTCTAGAATCTACCTTGCAAACCTGAAACAAATGAAAGATCAATGAGATGCGAATGATACTGAATAATAAAACAGAGAATAAGAATGTGATAAAGTGAGAAGAATGGTCGGAATGATAGGGATGGATGGAGCTAAGCTTGCTGGTTGTGTAACACTCTCAAGCTTTGCCAATGGATGGAATGGAAGGGATGGATAGTTGATGATTGACTCTCTCAATCTGGTGGGTTGATTGACTTTCTCAATCTGTGTTCCTCAAGGCTGTTGATTCCACTAACAACCTATAAGACCACGAATCAATAGGACAAAAAACTTCACACACTAGAATCCTAAAGACAATCGATTTTATGCAAAGAACACTTTGATAAAAACTAAATAAACTTTTATAAACTGTATGATTGAGGGTGGTTGTTACATTGCACGTCTAGGAGCTTATATAATGCTCAAAGACAAAGGTATTAACGTTCTAAAAGAAAAGAAAGGAAACAAATCAAAAAGAAAGCAAAAAAATCAGAATATAGCCGTTGGAGCCTTTAGTGAGATTCTTTGGCTCCAAGTGAGGAATTGCTTCTTCTTGAATCTGGACGGTATAAGAGGATAAGAGATCCTTCTTGGGACCTTCTGGATGGCTTGGAAGGTCTTTAACTCGTGCCCAAACAATAGGGAAAGGAGCTGTTGGGATTTGAATGCAATGAGCTCCAAATATGGCAAGTTGCACTTAATGGGGATCCTCCTGATCCTATAGTCTCTGGTGCATGGTAAGATGATGTAGAACTCTTTTGGATCATTGATTATGTCTCCAGGATGTTTTGGTAATATCAGATTGTCTTCTGGTCGGAATTGGTTGGCTGGCAAATGATCAAACCGAAAGATTGTCCAATCTTTCCATAAACTGCTCGGTTTGACCGGTTCTGGATAAATGGGCATAACTTCTAATTCCCTTGACCAAATTTCGTGATATTGGGCTTCCTGGAAAAGCTAAGAACTCCTCTTTACTTCTAAATTTAGTTTTGGCTCGGGCCAGATCTTTATGGGCTTAAACCTTCTTCCAAAGTCGGGTATTCGCAAGTGAATGGGCTGGGAAACCTCCATTTTGTAAAATCCAGATCTTCTTGGTCCGTGAGTCTTTTCTTGAAATTCAAACCCTCAGTTCTTACTTTATTAGTAAGCCTTCTTCTAAAATTGGTTTCACCGAAAAGGACTTCTGGTTGATGAGATATTCTCCTTGGACTGAGACCTATGTCGCTGGAACCTCTACACGGGTTGGTATGGACAGTTGGGTGAGGTTCTGGACGAGTTGCCGGTTTGTTGGCCGCAACAATGGGGGTGACTGTGGAGAACACTCTGTGGCACATGTACATACACAGAACGGCTTAGCCGAATCATTTATAAAACGCATAAAACTCATAGCCCGACCGTTACTCATGAGGTCGAGGTTGTCGGTTTCAGCATAGGGACATGCGGTCCTCTATGCGGCCGAGCTTATACGCATCAGACCATCTAGTGAACACAAATATTCCCCATTACAATTACTAACGGGTCAAGAGCCTGACAATTTCTCATCTCAAAACATTTGGTTGTTCTGTTATGTTTCAGTTGCTCCACCATAGAGAACAAAGATGGGACCTCAAAGACGAATGGGGATATATGTTGGATTTGATTCTCCCACGATTATAAAATGTCTTGAGCCAACTACGAGTGATTTATTTAAGGCCAGGTATGCGGATTGTCATTTTAATGAATCCAAATTTCCAACATTAGGGGGAAGATCAAAAGCCCGTAAAGGAAATAAAAGAAATTAAAGAAATCTCATGGAATCAAACATCCTTAACATGGCAAGATCCTCAGACTCAAGTGTGCGATCTTGAAGTCCAGAAAATAATACATTTACAAAAGCTGTCTAATCAATTTCCAGATTTCTTTGCTGACCCGAATAAAGTGACTAAGTTACATATACCAGCTGCTAATGCACCTATTAAATTAGATGTCCAAATTTGACACGGTCAAGTTGCTATTGAGTCTATGGCACGTCCAGAACGTGGTAGACCAATTGGTTCCAAAGATAAGCTATCTCGAAAAAAAGGTGCAACTGAGGTCGGAACCCCAAACAAAGAAATGGTCGACCTTACCCGAGGTACGGTTGAACCCAACCAGACGTCCTCAGACGTGGTCAATGGTCCGGATGAACAAACCATGGTTGATGGTCCGATTGTACCAACCAATGATGCTCGGGACGCCTTGCTTCATGGTACTAACGGTCCAGATAATAATGAGATCTCTATAAACTATATCTTGTTTGGAATGAAATGGAATAGAAAAGATGTCGACATCGATGATATATTTGCATATCAAGTAGCACTTGAACTGATAGATAATGAGGATCATGAATCCACGTCTATATATGAATGCATGCAAAGATCATATTGACTTAAGTGGAAAGAAGCCATAAACGTGGAGTTAAATTCATTAAAGAAAAGAGGTGTTTTTGGTCCTATAATCCGAACACCATATGATGTGAAACCAGTTGGACACAAATGGGTCTTTGTGAGAAAGATAAATGAACATGGCGAGATTGTGAGATATAAAACACGACTCGTTGCACAAGGATTCACATAAAAACCAGGAATCGATTATTAGGAAACATATTCCCATGTGGTGGATGCAACGACTTTTAGATTCCTATAAGTCTGGCCATAAGAGAAAAATTAGATTTACGGTTAATGGATGTTGTAACCGCATACTTATATGGTCCACTGGATAATGACATCTTTATGAAGATCCCAAAAAGTATTGAATTGAAAAATAAAGAAAGATCTCGAGATCAACACTGCATAAAGTTAAACAAATCACTATACGGACTGAAACAGTCCGGCCGGATGTGGTACAATAGATTAAGTGAGTACCTAGTGAAAAAAAGATATAGAATGATCCAATCAGTCCATGTATGTTCATAAAGAAATTCGAAAATAAGGGCTTTGTGATTATAGCAGTGTATGTTGATGATTTAAACATCATTGGAACCTATGGAGAGATCGACCAAACAGTTGAATATCTAAAGAAAGAATTCAAAATGAAAGACCTAGGCAAAACAAAATTTTGTTTGTGATTACAACTTGAGTATAGAAATGATGGAATCCTTGTGCATCAAATGGCATATACAGAAAAGATACTCAAGAGGTTTAATATGGCCGAGTCTCACCCTTTGTCGAGCCCTATGGTCGTGATATCTCTTGGTCCGGACACTGACCCATTTCGTTCCAAGATGGACGGTTGAGCATGTCCTTGGTCTCGAAATGCCATATCTCAGTGCCCTTGGAACGTTAATGTATTTGGCAACTCACACGCGGCCTGACATATCATTTTCCGTGAACCTACTATCTAGGTTTAGTTCTTGTCCGACCAAAAGGCACTGGGACGGGATTAAACATGTTCTTCGTTATTTACAAGGAACTAAAGATTTAGGTTTGTTTTATACTAACCGTAACAAAGAATGTTTAGTTAGTTTTGCTGATGCATGTTATCTATCTGATACACACAATGCTCGTTCACAGACAGGCTATGTTTTCACACATGGTGGTACGACCATATCATGCCGTTCTATGAAGCAGACTATTTTGGCAACATCGTCCAACCATGCCGAGATTTTGGCAATACATGAGGCAAGCTGTGAGTGTGTATGGTTGAGGTCGATGACTCAACATGTCCGAGCTGATTGTGGGATGTCTAAAGACAAGGATCCAACCGTGATGTATGAAGACAATGCAGTGTGCATTGCTCAGCTCAAAGATGGTTACATCAAAGGAGACAAGACGAAGCATATTTTGCCCAAATTCTTCTTCACACAAGAGTTACAGAAAGCCAAGGAGGTCCAAGTGGTTCAAGTACGTTCAAGTGAGAATTCAGCCGATTTATTCACTAAGGCATTACCAACTTCTACATTGAAGAAACTTATACATCATATTGGAATGTGTCGGTTAAGAGACCTTCAGTGATGCATTCATCAGGGGGAGTATTAGGGAGTAATATGGTTGTACTCTTTTTTCTGACCATGGTTTTATCCCAAAAGGGTTTTACATGTGAGGTTTTAATGAGGCAACATACCAAACGTATTACAAGTTCTATATGGTTATAACATTCAAGGGGGAGTGTTATAAACCATTTGATGTGGATGTAATAACCATTGGTTTTGTGTTTTCCTTTTCCTTATTGGATTATGAATTGTTATGTTTCCATTTATCTTATGACGGTCTATTTGTAACCTCTATATAAAGGGAACATCTATTCTATTATCAATAAGAATACACGATTCCCTTCATTACTTTTACAACATTATCACCCTTTTTCTTTTTTCGATATTTTTTCTTCTAGCGATGAGGAGCGTCCCGGTGCACTATGACTCGAAAAATTTGTTTCCACCTTACTTAGAATTGATAGATTGAGGAAATAAGATATTAACCTCGTAATTAGGAATGTTAATATGGGCTACCCGAGCCCATTTAAGCCTTACTCATTTGGATTATGCCTGTTTAAAGCCATTTAACCGCATGTTGTTTAATTGTAATCCCGTTATAGTCCGTTTAACTGTGAACCTGTTTGACACAGGGGTGTCCGTTAGCCTGTTTATATTTTTCTTTTCTAAATACAATTTAGTTTATTTTTAAAATATAGATTTGTTATTCTTTTTCTCTTTCCTATGTTAATCTTAAAAAACTTATGATGTTTTATGTAATGACGCTTCAATTTATTCACAACACTTTTGTTGGTAATAAACTAAAAAGTCTGAAATATTGTCAATGAAGCTCTGTAAAAGAGGACCATGTATAAGACTTACATCGTAACTCAATCATACATAAGCTTCAAGGTAAATTCTAACAAGAAGAGAGATAGAATTTAATTATTGTAAAATCCATTCATGAGTCAAGCTTTACTTCAAGGCTCATGGAACTCTACACAATTATAAAACTGTAGAAGAGAATTGTTATGAGACTAAACAGAGATAAATTGAACTCAACAATCTAACATTTAGTTATCAAACAACATATTGCCAAAGTCATATTCTCACTTGAAGAAATAATCTGATAATTAGGATGCTCACATCAAAAACACTCATAGCTGAAATGTACACGGTACACCCAACCTCCTGCAACCCAAAATCAAAATCAGAAGAACATCTATTTTAGAGATTACTTTTGAAGAAGATGAAAAATGTCAAAATGAACAATTTACCTTAACTTAGTGGAGAAAACAAAGGGACCCTTTTCTAGATTTCTCAAGTTTGATTCACATAGCTTTTCTAGATTTCGTCTTCCGACAGATTTTGAGGAAGAGAAGAACCAATGACAGCTTGATAAAGAAATGTAGAAAAACCTAAGTTAAAACGACATGGTTTCATATATTTGAAATTAAAATAAAAAAAAAAGGTGCCCACTTATATCAAGGTCACGCATGTTTTTTTTTTTTTTTTTTTTTTTTTTTTTTTTTTTTTTTTTTTTATTGGTCAAATGTCACGCATGTTTATAAACGGGACTTTAAAGGGTCAACCCTGCATGGACACATAGAGCTAAACGGGTAATGAGCTAATAATTAATATATTGTGCCTGTTAAGGCCCGCAGACATTAAGCCCATTTTAACATCTCTATTTTGTAATACATAAAAGGTTCTTTAATTTGAATGAGATAAAATCAGGATTGTGAGTGAAAATTTATAAAGAATTTGAGAATTAATTTATTTTATTAAAGCTCAACCAAGAACATAAATAACAGAAAGAATTTGAGAATTAATTTATTTTTAATGTTGAAAACACAATAAAATTCTTTGAAACATAGGGAAATCCCTCTGATAGGTAGATCCGATCATAAGATGAAATATTTGATATCTTGTATTTCTCATTGATTTCATCATCCATTTAGTGTACATAAAATCATTTTAATATTAGAATTTAGGCATCATTAGGTCGCATTTTCAGTGCATATGTCTTTATTAGGTGTTTGGAGTATCCTTAAGGAGTTTTGGAGGTGTTTGGAGTCATTTTGGATCAAAAGAAGTGAAAATTGAGCTTTTGGGCGAACTTAGCCAAACATGAGAGTCATAAGTGCTGGAGCAGGTTGCTGGAGCGAGGTGTGGTACCCGCTGTGAGCTGGAGCGAGGTATAGTACCCGTTGTGAGCTAGAGTGGGTTGCCGGAGCGAGGTGTGGTACCCGCTGTGAGCTAGAGCGGGGAGGCGTACCCGCTGTGAGCTAGAGCGGGGAGGCGTACCCGCTCTACATTGTCTAAGGTGTGGCAAGTAGCTGGAACGGGCATCTAGAGCGGGAGGCGTACATGCTGTGACGCAGAGCGACCTCCTGGAGGGACCCCGAGCACCCGCTCCCTGTTTTACACTTGTTCAAATTTTATGATTTATTGGACCCTTTCAGGCTTGTTGACTAGGTACAGTAGGTTTTTAGGAGTCATATAAATACTCTTTAAATCTAATCTTAAAAGGATTATCTTGTTTACTCTCAAAACACATTGATATTTAGGAAGAAAGCTTGAATCTTTAACATTATTAAAAAAATTCTTGAGATTTTTGAGTTTATTTAACAATCTTAACATGATTAGTTTTGAATTGATCATGGGTTTAAGCTTAATTATGAAGATTAGCGAGTAGACTCTTTTTGGATTCGTAGGTTAGGGTAAAGTGATTAAGTGAAGATCTAGGGTGTTTAATGTTAGGTTTATATGTTTTCTTGCTTATTGAGTGTGTTCAATGCTAGATTAGTTTTGATCTCTTTAATCTTGATCTCAAGACATTTCATGCCCGAAAGGTGTTTGATGAAATGTTTGAAACCAACTAAATTTTTTTCTAGCTTGAATAACCAAAGACATTTGATGTTAGGATTACTAGATAGCTTGATTTAAATGCATGTTTGAGTTTGTTAAGTCAAAGACATTTGATGTTTAATGCGTAATGACTTAAAGACTTGTATCTTGATAAAGAACTTGTTTAATGTTAGGATCTAGACTTATGGGAACCTACTGATTGATAACTTGCCACCTTAGATTAAAACTTAATCACTTGAAGTCAAATGCTTATACCTATGAGTCATAGTTCTCAATTGATTGAAAGCTTTAGTTATTGTCCTTGCTAGTTCTTGTTACTTTTATTCACATCAACAAACTTGATTACACTTAAATTAAGCACACACTTGTATTCCCGTTGCATCATAATCACTTAGGATTAGATTGACACTCATATATGCTATTTTGATCTCAGGATTGAGGAAAATCCTTTATTTTGGCGATGTTGCCAGTTAAGTTGATTTTGAGAGTAGGATATAGTCATTGTTTAAGACTAAGCTTTATTTTGTTTTATTTGTTTACTGGAACTCTTTCTTCATTTCTCTTTGACTAACGGGTGCATGAAATTGAGGAGTAGAGGACCAACAAACCTTGTTCCAAGAGTAGACAACATCAGGGCTTTAGAGAGAGAATTAACAAGAAAAGAAGAAAGAGCGACTGGCTCATTTGGAAAGATTGGGGTTAGAGATGGATGAAGATCAGGATAACCCTCATCAAGAAGATGTCTATGGAGTTGAAAACCATGGGAAAAAACCCTCTAAGGATTTCCTCAAAGGAGAGCTCAAGATGAAAATGGCCAAGGAGCTGTAAACCTTAGGCCACAACACCCTTCACGCCAAGTTTGGGCGATTGGAACATATGACCAGCTCAACATCCATAGGAATAGAGCGGGTATTCGACCTCCAGATATGGAGAACAAGAACTTCGAAATAAAATCTAGCTTGATCAATATGATCCAAAGTAATAAGTACCATCGCCTGGCTTTGGAAGATCCTTTGGATCATTTGTACAATTTTGACAAGTTGTATGGCACAATGAAGATCAATAGCATTTTAGAAGATGTTTTTAAGTTGAGGCTATTCCCTTTCTCTTTGGGAGATAAATCTCATACTTGGGAGAAGAACTTACCAAAATCATCCATTGAAACATGGGATAAATACAAAACGACTTTTCTCAACAAGTTCTTCTCATCTCAAGAACACTTAAGCTCCAGAATGCAATCTCAGATTTTCAGCAGAAGAACTTAGAAGGTTTTGGCGAACCATGGGAAAGGTTCAAGGTATTTTTGTCACAATGCCCTCACCATGGTTTCACAAATGAGATAATGCTAAAAAATTTCTACAGAGGAGCTTTGCCTAAGTATCGAAGTATGTTGGACACTGCCAGCAATGGTTTCTTCTTAGGAAGAACTGCGCAAGATGTCAATGGTACAAGAATGAGTCCAACTTTCAGTATCAAAACTCATTCCAGAACAAATCTCAATATCCAAACACTTACTAGTAAAACCTTTCTATAACAACCAACCAAGTGGATATCCAGCCAAGCAACATTATCCTCCACGTTTTCCCTCTAAAGGAAATCAGTCTATTCAAGATCAAGAAGCCTCTTCACAAGTTCAACTCAAAGATACAAGTGTGGAATTAATGTTCAAGCAACTACTAGAATCTCAAGCAAGAAATGAAAAGAATATTGGAGATGAACTGAACATCCACTCAAAGATTGATGGAAGCTGCAATGAGCTCATCAACAATTTCAAGACTTTAGAGAATCAGTTTGCCGCCATGAGTTCAAGCTCTAAGCACCCAGTGGGATCTTTACCAGGGAAATCAGAGCAGAACCCCAAAGAGTATTGCAATGCCATCTTTCCTAATGATGTTTCTGAGATTTTATTGAGTGATCATGAGAAAGAAGTGGATGAGATTGAAAGACTCTTGTATGGAACTGAGATTGGACATGTTGGGAAACAGATTCTAGCCAAGGCTGAGGGCGAATTGTGGAGAAGACTGAACATAAAGTTGTAGAGAGAGTTGAGATACAAGTTATAGAGAAGGTTGAGGAAAAGGTTGTGCAACCATCTAAACACAAAGCTGAGAAACTAGTTAATAGAAAAGATTTCCAGAAGTTGAAGGAGGTTGAGCTGAAAAAAACTCCTTAGGTTGAGCAATCACCTAATGATAAGCTCCCATTTCCACAAAGGTTCTGATGCGCCCCGGTTCAAGCACCGGCCTGCTTGGATCATGGACACGGCTCAAGATAGTGATTTTGTCGACAAGATCGATTAAACCGAGGTATTACCATCAGATCATGCTGATCAGACCATGGTCGAGCCAGGAGATAACTTGGAAAATTAAGGATTTACTAAGTGGAAGCAACGATCAATTAACCTTAAAGATATCATGGAAAGTAGTAATGATATATGTTCATTGTTTGACTTATATATTCCACACCAAGAGGCTTCTATGCATAAAATCACTTGGATAATGTGCTCAGCTCAATTACAGAGCTCCTCGAAGAAGAATCAGGTCAAATGGAGTTCATAAGAAGGAGTTATGCCATTTACAAACCATGTGATCTTCAGTTCTCGCGAATTCAGACATGTGCACATTCAGGTGAGCTGGACCGAAACTGCCTTGGAGCTGGATGAGCTAATTGACACTATCTTGGATGAGCTGAATACTCAAGTGATTTGGAATGACACTATCCTAGACGAGCTGAGCTGGATTGGCACTCATTTGGACGAGCTGAGCGAGCTAGTTCAATCTTTCGAGATGGTTCGACCACTCGAGAAGATACAATCGGTAAACTCCCTTTCTTATGAACCAAGCCAATATCTTCAAGGTTCTAAGTCATGTCCATGGGCCAAAACTATCAGAAAATCTAAGGAAAACATGCTGACAAATGGGCTTGTTTTGGACTGCATTTAGGCCGAAATGTGGATCCAAACATTTCTATGGTGCACAACTTTGCCCAAAAAGTAAACAAGATATTCCTTGCAATATTTTCGACCAAGCAGTCAAAGGAGAGTCCCAAGACAAGTCAAAAACCGTGTGGAAAACCAGATCTAGTCTTTGGTTTCAGTCAACACATTTATGTAGTCAAGTCTTTGTTTTATGTCTTCTATGCCTTGTTTTTAGCACATTCTTCTTTGGATCTCTACAACTTGTAATCCTGTAAATATGGTTTAAGAGCCACAAAATAAATCATTGAGTTTTCCTTTTTTATTTGATTTTATCTCTTAGTTCTTTGTTAGAGACACTTCTTAGTTTCTTTGTGAGGTTATCTACAAGTTTCGAACCTTCTTTTGTTGGACCGGTGCGTCACATCCGGCAACGATCAAAGTCTGGTAGTATCATTGGGCCTTCCGCAACCCTTTTTGTCACCATTCATTCAACCAGTTCTCCCTTTTGCCAGTTCATATCCCCTTAGTCCGATTGAGTGATCGTGTCCCAATCCTAGGACGTATCAAGTGGTATCAGAGCCACTCAACCGGTACTATATTTTCATCTTCTCATCTCCCATTTTAAATTTCTTCAAACACTTCTTCTTCTTTCTATCTTGAATCTGGGCCTCATTACCATCCATTATATAAAAATAGAAAAAAAATAAAAGAAAAAGAAAAGAAAAGATAAAAAAAAGTTTCAAAGTTATCGAAAAGTTTGATTTGTGGTTTGGTGGTGGAAGAGAAAGTCTGCTGTCCGAAGAGAAATCCGGCCTTGAGGAGGTTAAAGAAGATTCCAAATCCAAATTTTCTTATCTTCCTATCTCATTTCATTGTTTGTTTGCTTGGACAACCCATTGGGAAACTTGGATTGTTTTTTCTTAGAACTTTGAGAAGAAACTCTTGAGTGACCATCCAAATTTCGAGTGAAACACTTAAGTGGGGGAGATTAAACACCTGAGAGAGCGAGGATTTTTATCTGTAACCTTTTGTGTTGAGAATTTTCAGGATAAAGATGTTTGGTCTTCTCAAGGAGAGTAACAAAGATAATTTCCAACGACATGCTTACTTTAAATCTTCATCTCAAAATTCTTTGAATATTTTTGATGAGTTTTATTACTGTCCAGGAAATGCCAACCCTAAGAAGACCACATGAGAAAGCCTAACCATAGGTGCAAGGAACAGTCTAAAACGTCTAGAGATGAAGCTGTTCAAATAAGGATTTTCAGTCAATCTGAAGTCCAAGAGTTTTGTGACAACCTTGTAGAGTGAGTGGTGAAAGCACTCAAGGACGTCAACAAGAGCCACAAAAAGAGCACATCCACCTGTAGCTGAGCCATCAATATTCATCAGTGAAAAACCCAAAGGTAAATCTGAAAACCACATTAAAGATCTAAAAGATTTTTCAGATTCTTTACCCATTATATGATGAAGATCCAATGAAAAGTTTGATCATTTGTGAGGATGAATGTGATATTTTTTCTCCAAAACCTGATCTTTGGTTTGATATTTATAATCAAGAGATTAATGGACTAACCTATTTTGAAACGGAGTATCCGAGTAGTCTTGTTCTAGTTTCACAGGTTTTTGAGGAAGAGCCATTGGACTACCCACATCAAGGACCACATCTTGACACTAGGAGACCCTTGGACGATGGTATAGGTCTCATTTTTGATGAGGAATACGAACCTGGTCCAGTCTTTGATGAAGAAGCAACAAGCATCACATCCATTGCTATGGAGAGTCATCTATGCTTTGATCCCGGCACATCTCCTACCCCTTGTCTCCTGATCTTCAAAAGAACTGTGAGATATCTGATTTTTTTAATTCTCTGTCTGACATGTTTGTCAAGATCAGTTCTCATGTTGTGACTCGTTTTGGTCTTAACAAGATGAAAGAATTTTATGTTTCAAAATCTGTTTTTGAAACATGGTTCATTCTTTTAAAAATTTTAAACATGATGAACTTCTTAATCACCCACGTTTTCAAAATGTCAATGGCATCAATTCTGGAAATAGTTTGAGCTTTGATCAGTTTTTGGAACATAACAAAGGTTTACATCCTCTTGAAAAGTCATTGGATCTTGATTTGAAACAAACTGATTTTTGTGCTAGAAAATCTTTGATCCGTTTGTTTTTCAAAAAAGAATGGCTTCGATCTGAGTTCTTCTATACATGCATGATCACTGATGATTTTTTTGCATCCTCTTATGCCTTGGATGGAATTTTGATTAAGAAGTTGCTGGAACAGAAATCACTTGAAACTGAAACTGATTTTTGTGATCTGGACTTTTTTTATTCTGTTTTTCAGCCTGATCTTGTGTGTTCTAAAACTGATAAAACTTGGCATTTTCTGAGATCATTTCGTGATAATTATGTTGTTTTGAGAATTGATGATATCTTGGTTTACAACACTTTCTTTGAAAAACGCCTTGAACTTTTGATCAATGATTCTCAATCTGAACTTATTGTGTTCTGATTTTGAGAAGGATTGACATGTTTCGAAAATGATTCATATTGTTGCATGCCATGACACCATTCTGGTCTATAATGTCTACTTTTGATGTGCATCTTCGAAGACTGAAATGTGTGCTACTTGTTCTTGGAAAGAGATCTTGATTTTTGATTTGAACAAGTACTTGTCTTGCACATATGATCCTGGTCTTTTAGTGCCTGTTTTTAGTGTTCAGGAAAGACAGTTTCTGCCTCTGAGAAATGAGAGCATTGAACATACCCAACAACCTGAGATTTTGGAGATGCATTGTTGTCCAAACCGGCTACCTTGGAGATTCCAGCGACAGAGGTTCAGTCCAAGGGAAATATCTCAACATTCAGAAGGACTTTTGTCGTGAATCTAATTTTCCTGGAAGACCAACTCATCAAGGATTCACTGAGGCTTGGAATCACATTAAAAGATTCATGGAGGAAGGGACTTATGAATTTTCTAAACTAGAGGTTCTCCAGTCCATCTATCCGCGAGTACCAGACTTCTAAAGGAGATTCAGGCCCAAGAAAGAAGCGGCCTGAGCCAAATCCGATCATAGGATTCAAGATGAATCTCTCAGCTTTCCAGAAAGATCGAAACCAGGAGAAATGGCCATGGAATTATGAAGATATGATCCATCCACCAAAACCGGCCAGACCAAAGACAGTACAGTATTCATCACTACCAGAGGTAATTTTAAAACTTCTAAATTGTTTGTGCTGATGAATCTGTTAAGTGTCATAGCAGGAATCAATTTACCTTTGACGTGCCCATGGAGCTTGAGTGTTTTCTTCCTTCTTTTCATTTTTGGTGAACTGAAAGAAAACCCAACAAAAGAGGCAGCAAAGAGTTCACCACAAGAAAAAACAATTGGAGCTGATGATGCTCAATGAACCAAGATGATTCATCAGTCAACCTCCTGTCAAACCAAAAGCATTGTAAGGATCATGGGTTGATTGTCACTGTTCTTCATGAGAAACATTTTTAATTGGAGAGTTTCTAAACGAAAACACATCTTTTCTTGGTACAAAAATGTTTTGCTTAAATATTTTCATGATTTGTTTTCATTGAGTTGTGCATTAGAAGAAATTTGGATTTGGAAAATGCATGAAACCGAAATTGCTTAGACCAGAGAATCAATTTGATTTTGTTCATATTAAGAAATTTCCAAAGTTGGCACTTTCTCATTCTTTTCTATCGGTCTCAGAGCTTTGCTTAATTAAAATTAGCAAACCAACTTTTGAAGATCAGTTTACTTGCTTGATGCTTGCCCAAATGCTTGATGATAATCCTAAGAGCTTGGATTCTGTTTTTGATGTTTTTAAGGATGGAGAAACCCTTTGATTATTTCTTTCGCAGATTAGATGTGGTTTTCTCTAGTTGTTTTGAAAGTGCAAGATATAAGGATCAGTTTCAGATGGAAGCAAGCACAGGAGGAGGACACCACACTTGTGTCTTTGGAACATGGAACTGGAAATACTGAGGAAAATAAGTTCAAAACTCCAAGGAAGTTTCTCTCCAAATTTATTCTTCATTGAATTTTACTTGTTTTCAAAATTCTTTTTGTACTGATTCATTTTATTTTGTTTCAGGTAAAATGGATTTGAGGTCAAATCCTTTTTGAAAACTCAAATCCTTTTGAAAAGGGAGGAAATGATGCGCCTCGGTTCGAGCACCGACTTGCTTGGATCATGGACACGGCTTAAGATGGCGATCTTGTCGACCAGCTCGACTCAACCGAGGTTTTACCATCAGATCATGCTGATCAGACCATTGTCAAGCCCGGAGATAACTTGGAAAATGAAGGATTTACTAAGTGGAAACAACGATCAATTAACCTTAAAGATATCATGGAAGCAGTAATGATATATGTTCATTGTTTGACTCATATCTTCCAAACCATGAGGCTTCTATGCATGAAATCACTTGTTATAACGTGCTCAGCTCAATTACAGATCTCCTAGAAGAAGAATCAGGTCAAATAGAGTTCAGAAGAAGGAGTTATGCCATTTACAAACCAGGTGATCTTCAGTTCTCGCGAATTCAGACATGGGCGCATTCAGGTGAGCTGAACCGACACTGCCTTGGAGCTGGATGAGCTAATTGAAACTGTATTGGATGAGCTGAATACTAAAGTGATTTTTAATGACACTATCCAAGATGAGCTGAGCTGGATTGACACTCATTTGGACGAGCTGAGCGAGCTAGTTCGATCTTCCGGGCTGGTTCGACCACCCGAGAAGATACAATCGGTCAACTCTCTTTCTGATGAACCAAGCCAATCTCTTCAAGGTTCTAAGTAATTTCCATGGGCCAAAACTATCAGAAAATCTAAGGAAAACATGCTTGACAAGTGGGCTTGTTTTGGACTGCATTTGGGCCGAAATGTGGATCCAAACATTTCTATGGTTCATAACTTTGCCCAAGAAGTAAACAAGATATAACTTTCAATATTTTCGACCAAGCAGTCAAAGGAGAGTCCCAATACAATTCAAAACTGTTTGAAAGACCAGATCTAGTCTTTGTTTTCAGTCAACACATTTATGTAGTCAGGTCTTGTTTTCTATGCCTTGTTTTTATCACATTCTTCTTTGGATCTCTACAACTTATAAACCTATAAATATGGCCTAAGATCCACGAAATAAATCATTGATTTTTCCTCTTTTATTTGAGTTTATCTCTTAGTTCTTTTTTTAGAACACTTCTTAGTTTCTTGGTGAGGTTATCTCCAAGTTTCGAACCTTCTTTTGTTGGACCGGTGCATCACATCCGACAACGATCGAAGTCTGGTAGTATCATTAGGCCTTCCGCAACCATTTGTATCACCATTCATTCCACCAGTTCTCCCTTTGGCGAGTTCATATCCCCTTAGTCCGATTGAGTGATCATGTCCCAATCCTAGGACGTATAAGGTTTCTCACTAAAGCTCAAAGAAAGTGATATCTATGTTCTGAAAAGACATGAGTGATGTAGGAGTCAAGCTTCCAGAGATCTCGAATATGTATGATGCTCACCAAGGACATTCTAGCTCACAAAGAAGAAGTATGAGATATTCTAGACCTTTCTATTGTGAGGCTTGATTAACGAGTCCCGCGAAAGTATCTTCCTAAGCATGAAAACCAAGGAAAGTTCACATTACCCTTGCTCTCTTGGTGAATTCACACTTGATAGTGCTCTTGTTGATTATGGTGCAAGTGTAAATGTGATTTCATTGGAGATGGTGAAGAAATTAGGGATTAAGAACATGGAGACTAATACTTATTCCCTCATGTTTGGGAATTCTTCTTCGATAACCTCTATTGGTCTCATCAAGGATTTTTCTTTGAAGATTGGAACATGCACCATTCCAATAGACCTAACTGTCTTGGATATGATGACTAAGAGGAGAGTATCATTAATCTTAGGCCCACCATCCCTTGCTACTGTGGGTACTTGCATTGATTCCCTAACAAGAGGGCGACTCTCCACAATGTCAACAAAGCTATATCATACCTAATCAAGTATCCAATGGTGAATGTTGAGTATTGTGGAACCATCACTTGTGAAGAACCTCCCATTGAGAAAATGAAGGATGAAGTGGTTGTTAGTGGACAAGAAAGTCTTGATGGGGAGTATTCTTAAGCGATGTGTGATGAGCAGTTGGAAAATACTCAAAAGAAAGATGTGAGTAGAGCCAATATGGCTACTGATGAAAAGAAGAAGAAGATGAAAGAACCTCACCCTCCAACTCTTGATAAAATTCCACACACTCTCACTCTTTACCAATGAAGCTCAAGGATGGAGCTATTGAGTACAAGATCAAGTGCAAGAGAATGTCCAAACCATTCTTAAGTGCAAGGGCCATCATAACTCCTCATCTTCACTATGATCCCTTCAAGCTTCAAGAGCTCATTTTGAATGTCCTCACCACTACTCTTGAAGGTGGAAAGGATCTCCTTCTCATTAGCTAAGTGAAAAGGTAGCCAAGTTAGAGACTTAAAACAAGCTCACTTGGGAGGAAGTCCCATGTTATCCTTGTATATACTCCTACTTTTTCTTTCTTTTTAGGTTGTTTAATAAATGTGGTTGAGGTTTTTCAGGTTTATTCTAGGACTAGAGGAGAGAAGAAATGCGGCAAAGCACCGGAGCCTTATGGTAAACATCCCACTTCAGCTCCTCTAGTCGCTATGAATCATGTTAGATCCTTGCACCGACTCCAGACACCGCTTCCATACTCCAATCTCCACTTGAGGTACTACTCCAAGATTTCATTGTATATACCGTTTTTCTTTTGATGTTGTCATATTTTTGGTATCTCCATTTCTCTTAGTCACACAAAGACTATGTGATTTAAGTTTGGGGAGGTACCAAGTATTTAATTATGTTTATTTTGATAAATTTCATACACTTTAGTCATGCATTGTGAATATTATTGCATTAGAAAACATAAAAAAATTGAAAAATTTCAAAAGCAACAAAAACAAGCATCTAATTGCATCATTTGCATCTTTAGGATTAAGTTTAGAAGCATATAGATTTCATTCATGCATTGGGAGCAAAGTTTGTAAAGAACTCATGCAAAGAACTCAATGTGATACCTTTCTCAATCATAATAGGTAGCTTGAGCATTTTTTTGGAGAATTTGTAGATTTCGAGCTTTAAAAACTCCTCCTGAAACTTGTTTGATTGATGAAGATTGCTTGTCCTTTAAAACAACTCCAATCTTACTTGAGTTAATGAACCTAGTCTATCTTGCTTATGAGCTCTTGTTGTGCTTGACCATGGTTTCTCACACAAACTTTGAGTTAGTCTTATTCCTTTCTATCAATCTTTGGCAACTCAAGTGGTCATCTTTCCTTTAGATGGTTCTCCACACCTTTACCCCTACCTTCCTTTCAAGTCATTGTTAATTTGTTGAGTGAGCTCTCTTCTAAAAGCCTTATATGTGCATAATGTTGAAAATATTGGGAACCATGATGGGTTGTCCTTATTACTTGCTAGCTTTAGGATCTCATGATTGTCTAGCTCATAGGATGGGAATGGAGTATTGAGTGTTTGATCTTGAAGGGTTGAGAGAAAAGTGAATGAAAAGAGTGAACTCAAAAGTCCAAAGAAAATATAGTATAATAAGGATCAATGAAAAAGAAAAGAATAGCTCAAAGAGTGTCAAAAGAAATAAAATTTCTAAGAGAAAAAAAGAAAGATTCAAAAGAGTGGGGAAAAAAGAAAAAAAGGCTAAGAATAAGAAAAATATTGAAATAATCTCTCATAACAAATAAATGTTCTAAAAGTGAAAGTGTTGTTTGAGTTTTTTGGTGAGTGAAAGGGAGTTTGACATTGAGAATCAAGGGTATGAATTGTTTTGTGTCTTGGAAATGGGTAGGACAATGAGGATTGAGCATTGTATGCATGAGTTGTTCTCTTTCTTAGATATATTATGCATAATGTCAAGCTTCTTGTTCTTTGAGAGTAAACCACTATGAAAGAACTTGATAACCTTCATACTTCATCATAGCTTCAAGTATTTTCCTCACCAAGCCAAATGATTAAGACCAATTGACCATTTGCAAGAGTGCACTTGTGATTAATGTTTAATGAATGTGAGAGTTGGTTGATTGACATGTTTTAGATGTCTTGATGATGAGTGTAAAAGATCAATGAGTTGAGGTAGGCATAGAGAAGTTAGAGTTTGATAGATATTTTTGCTCTTGCTATTTGATATGATTTTGTAAAGATACACATTGATGATTTTAAAGAGTATCCTTTGGTAATGAACTCCCACCTTCACACTTCTTCCTCACCATGTACTTGAAAGCTTATTTGGGGACAAGTAAATGACAAGTTTGACGGAGTTGATATCTTGTGTTTTTCATTAATTTCATCATCCATTTAGTGTACATAATAATCATTTAGATTATCATTTAGGCATCATTAGGTTGCATTTTCATTGCATATGTCTTTATTAGGTGTTTGGAGTATCCTTAAACAGTTTTTAGAGGTGTCTGGAGTCATTTTGGATCAAAAGAAGTGAAAATTGAGCTTTTGGACGAACTTAGCCAAAAATGAGAAACATAGTGCTGGAGCGAGGTGTGGTACCCGTTGTGAGCTGGAGCGGGTTGCTGGAGCGAGGTGTAGTACCCCACTGTGAGCTGGAGCGGGTTGCTGGAGCGAGGTGTCGTACCCACTGTGAGCTGCAGCGGGCATCTAGAGCAGGGAGGCGTACCCGCTTGGCAATGTCTGTGGTGTGGCAAGTAGATGGAGCGGGCATCCAGAGCGGGGAGGCATACCCGCTGTGAGCTGGAGCAGGCATCCAGAGCGAGGAAGAGAACCCGTTGTGACGCAGAGCGACCTCCTGGAGCGACCCCAAGCACCCGCTCCCTATTTTATACTTGGTCTAATTTTATGATTTGTTGGCCCTTTTCAGGCTTGTTGACTGGGCCTAATAAGTTTTTAGTAGTCATATAAATACTTTTTAAACCTAATCTTAAAAGGATTATCTTGTTTTCTCTTTAAACACATTGATATTTTAGAAGAAAGCTTGAATCTTTAGTATTTTAAATCTTTCTTTCTTGAGTTGTTTGAGTTTATTTAACAATCTTAACATGATTAGTCTTGAATCTATCATGAGTTTAAGTTTAATTATGAAGATTAGTAAGTAAACTCTTTTTGGATTCATGGGTTAGGGAGATTAGAGTGATTAAGTGAAAATATAGGGTGTTTAATGTTAGATTTATATGTTTCCTTGCTTATCGAGTGTGTTTAATGCTAAATTAGTCATGATCTCTCTAATCTTGATCTCTAGACATTTCATCGCCCGAAAGGTGTTTGATGAATTGTCTAAACAAACTCAACTTTTCTCTAGCTTGTATAATCAAAGACATTTGATGTTAGGATTGCTAGATAGTTATTATACTTGATTTAAATGCATGTTTGAGTGTGTTAAGCCAAAGACATTTCTAGGACATATGGTGTCAGATAAGGAGTCTTGGCAACAAAAAATTGGCAAGATCAAAAGATTTATGATCCACCTAGACCTGTCCAGTCATCTATCTCCTCACCTAATCACTAGTATCATGTCTCAGACTTGCTTCTTCCTCAACAAAACGCATGGTTTGGAAAATAGACTTCAGCATCATGTTCGTCATGAAGATATTCCACTAGTTAAAAAAGTGAGACCAAGTTTATTCTCTACACTAAAAAACAATTTGAATCTTTACAAAAGATGAAATACTCAGTCAAATCTGGATAGCATCGACAAATTAAACCCATAATCCCAAACCTCACCAACAACAACAAGTTCCAGAAGATATGGAACATAATTTGGACATTATGAGCACCTCCAAACTACAATACTTTTGGTGGAGAGTATTTAAAGATAAACTTCATGTAGCATCAACTTTGCAAAAAAAAAAAGTTCAAAGTTTCATCAGCTTATAATTTTTGTGGAGAATCCCAACAGACAACTATTCATATACTCTTTTAGTGTAGAATATCCAAAGAGATTTGAGAGCTAGCAGGAGTTGAAATTCCCACTGGCTAACAAGCTATTGTTAACTCTTTAATGGATTATTTACAGTTTTTGATATCCAGATTTAAAGATTAGTCCATTCCCACCTTCCCTTCATTGAATGGAGAATATGGAAAGTTCACAATGATCTTAATATATAATTCAAAGAAATGAGTCATACAAAAGATTATCAATAAAGCTTTTATGGATCATCAACAACGGATAGAAGCAAAAGCCTCACTACACTCTAATGATTTAAATCAAATAGCATGTTCACCCCATAATGAGTCTGTTAATGCATCCAAACACACTACAAAAGATATTTTATATTGTTATATGTGGGAAACGAAATTCGAACCGTCGATTTCTCGTAAACTTAGGAAATCACAAAACCCTAACTTTCTCAGGAGATCCCGGACAATCTGCCTTAAACCAAACGCCACACAACCAAAAAAACTTAAGGAAAAACTAACAATAATAAAATGATAAAAAAATTCCGAAGAGAAAAGAGGAAAAAGTTCTTATTCTGTGATTGCGTAAGAGATTTAGTACAAGAAGGTAACGAGCCTTGGCTACAAAAGCTGTTGGCAAGATCCTTAGTTCTAGCAACCTGAATATGAAAAACCTAATCAAAACGCAGCTCGATAACAAAACGAAAATAAATGCCTATTGCTCTAAATGCTAAAAAACTCCTCCCACATCTCTCGTTTCGTCTTCTCTTATATACTCATCTCCGAGGTGGTTTGACGTTTCCTTTTCTTCCCATGGTCGAGTTTATCACTTCGAGAATACTTCTTTTTTTTATCTCGATCTTCGTCATTATCTTTGAAACTTGACATTTATCTTCCGATTTCGTGAGATTCATCTTCTTCTGCAAGTAAAGATACACGTCATAACATTACTGGGCTCAATTTCGTATGAAATCGCAAGTGGGATTTTAGCCGCGTTCTAGGCTTCTTTGGGTTGTATGTTTACTTAAACGTTTTACGATTTCTTCGAAAAAGCGCTAAATGATACGACGTCGCTTTAGATAGGAAGTTCACACCCCTCGTATAGTTTAGAAAACTGTGGTGTTGAGTTAACCATTTTCGTTTATATGATAACCATGAATTTCATCCGGGAAAACGACTCTTTGCGGTTTTTATCGTAAAATTCCAAAGATAACGAGACGAAACGTTGAGCATTTCGATTGAGACTTGAGAGAGAAGCCAAGGGTGTGGTTTCACTCGCCATATGGCGACCTAGGAGCCATATTTAACGATATGGGGTTTGTTGGTGATCATTACTCGTTTTATCCATAAAACCTCAATGGAAACTCCGATTGAGAGGAAACAAAAAGCATTTCGATCGCGACTCGAACAAGAATACAAAGCAGAGACCCAGGTCGCCATACGTCGACCAAGACTCAGAGAAGTCAGGTCGCCATATGGCGAACCGGACGGTGTGAAGTCATGTTGCCATATGGCGACCCGGACTTGGCGAGCCTAGGCCAGCATATGGCGACTTGGACTGTGTGAAGTCAGGTCGCCATACAGCGACCCGGACT
This sequence comes from Moricandia arvensis, assembly GCA_905132765.1. Taxonomy (NCBI): domain Eukaryota; kingdom Viridiplantae; phylum Streptophyta; class Magnoliopsida; order Brassicales; family Brassicaceae; genus Moricandia; species Moricandia arvensis. Next base: position 27,441 of record CAJHQP010002372.1, read on the forward strand.
TGGCGACCCGGACTGTGTGAACTCATGTCGCTATATGGCGACCCGGACTGTGTGAACTCATGTCGCCATATGGCGACCCGGACTTGACGAGCCCAGGTCACCATATGGCGACCTGAAGTGTGTGAAGTCAGGTCACCATATGGTGACCCGGACTTGGCGACCTGAAGTGTGTGAAGTCAGGTCACCATATGGTGACCCGGACTTGGCGACCCGTACTATGTGGGTCTAGGCCACCGTATGGCGACCCATAAGGCTTTATTATTTAAACAAAATAACTTTTTATCCCATAAGGCTATATTATTTAAACAAATAATTTGTTACTTATAAGTCCCGTAAAATACTAAAATGATATAGGTTAAAGTATATTTTCTTATACACAACATGTAAATAGAAATGACCTTAAATCTATTTCTTTTATATAATATAAATAAATAAATTTTAAATATATTATATGCAAAATGTATAAATTAAAGAAAAAACATATTATGAAAAAATTCTCTATTTGATTATTTCATATGGTTATTTTATTGTACCTAACTCGAAAATATATTAGTAAGTAATAAAAGTTAATAACAAAGTAAAATATTTTAAACAAATCACTATATATTAATAATATTGAATAATAAATATAAATTATAATATTATAGATTTACAAATATATAATACTAAAATAAAATTATATATCTGTAATAATATCTAATATATACATTTATAAAATAAAAAAATATTTGCACGGACGTTGCGGGTTAAAATCTAGTTTAGCTATTAAAACTAGAACAAAAAATCTCCCTATGTTGTTTAATGGTGTATCTAGCACTTGTACCATCAATAATCTTTTTTTTTAGTTTTAATAATAGGGAAATTGCATTCCATAACCAACAAAAAAAATTAAAGTTCACAAACTACACATAGCAACAACATAGCTACGATATGTTATATATTATGGTGTTGTTGGACAAAACTACCCCTCTGACATGTTTCACACCGCACCGATTAGACTTATTGGACAACAAACAAAACGATTGGTGAAAGAAGGGACACATGATAAATTAGAAAAACACTATTTTTCTTGAGCAAGGAAAACGGTAAGATGAAGGAAATTGCAGAAATGGAGGTATATGTTCATTTTAGACGCGGTGAGAGATATACCGGTGTGAGTCTACAATCACAGAGCTTCAGCTTTATTTGATGAACTATGCGACAGACAAATGAGTAAAGCTTTGCGGTTTACGCAGCGATTTTTCTTTATTGCGCCTCATATGTATAACATTAACTACATGTCTGCGCTATTGCAGATAAGATTCCCGGAAGGCGGCAATTCAAAGTCCCAAACTATAGGCGCGCTTATAGCGGAAATTGATTTTAGTATATACGTTAATCGATCTGTGGGGTTTTGGTGTTTTGGAGTTTGGTTCGATGAGGTGGAGTTGATGATGATTGAATAGGATTCATGTATTCTATTCTATTTTAACGGATATAGTATTGACCTTATGTTCATTATTTACTGGTTTATAGGTGACTATGTTTGAAAATTACTTTATTCTTTGATATTGGGCATTAAGAGCTTAGGTTGATGATGCATTGGGAGCCTGTAGCTTTGTGGGATGACAGTGATTGAATTATGGTTGTTAAGTCATTGTACTTCTATTTTTATAATATAGTATGCCTATGTATGAATGTTTCTATTATAATTCACATGCCCTCGGATTGCTGGTGTATAGCCTCTGACCAAAGCAGCATGGAAAAAAATGTCATATACCAAACCTTTGTTTAGTATATTCTTGCCCATATATTTCTTATAATGTAAAAAAGTCTGAAACTTTATGTTTGATGTGTGTCACTAGCTACCCATATTACATTCTCTGTTAACATTGTTGTTCAATTGTAGAATAGTTTAACAACTTAGTAGTCTTGTGGGTTGGAAGATAGTAGCTGAATCGTTCTACTCTACCTCTTTATGGTTACTGATTCTCATGAACATTGTGGTTAACATTTATACTAATCAAAGCTATTTAGTATAGATTGTATATGGTTATTTGTTAGAAATACCGTCTGGGATGCCAAATGAACTTGTCAACAGAGTTGTGTTGGCATAAACTATATTTTGAATGTATAAGAATGTCGTATATAGGATCTACATCATATGAATTATGTGGCTTGTGTTTTCCTTGTATATCGTGAACAAGATGGAAACCTGCAGAGATGGGGAAGCCGCCACCACGAAGTCCACACTATTGAGGTTGAAGAGAAAGTTAGTTAAGTTGCAACCCCGTTGAACTTATTAATCCAAAGTTTTGGCTGCGTCGACAATGAAAGTGGTGGGGTGTGCTATACTGACCATCGTGCTGGTATAATTTTCAATTACAAGTATATGTACCATATATTTAATGCTATACTATTGGTATGTTTTGTAGCAATAGAGGTGAAATATATTATGAAAGCAAGAGAGCATAAGTTGTGGAAGAAGAGGGTAGGTCATACTATACTATTTATGGATATAATAACTTATAGTATAGTACACTATTAGTAGTAAAAGATTTGGTCGCATGTCTATTATACTATGTAGAATGTAGTTAGTATGGTATGACCCGACTTTTCAACTGAGTTTTAGTATGGTTTTTAAATTTGTTTGGTTCAGATTATATGATATATGTATACTTACGCATTAGTTATAGCGTGAGTAAATAATAAATTTTATCTTCGTTGATCAACGATTGTGGTGTTTACGACTACAAAGCGGGGGCTCGCAGAATGGGATTTACGAGGACAATCTAATTAGGTTATTCTGTAGATCTGGTGGTGAGCACCAAAAGCTAGTGGACTCGACAATACTATATGTCCATCAGATCCGACGGTGAGGAAGACAAGATGGTTGAAGACAGTAAGTTTTGCTCTGCAGCTCATTAGATTTTACTTGCAGTTACGGGGTGGGTTATAAATGAGTGTCAGAGAATGTGAGTCGCGAGAAAGAGTTTGTTATGTAAATATCAAGGTCATGTTATACTATTCACAACTATAAAGAGTTTAGTATAATACACACTACTTACTACAATTAAATGGTGTTATGTTGTACTTTTCTTATCATTGCTACTTTTTCTTTTTTCATCTATCTCTACTCGCAATCCATGTACTTACATACTAAATCACATTATCTCACCACAAATGTTATGTAAGGTGTCGTTTTAAAATTGCAATCCTTATGCGTCATGCATTTGTTGAACCTTCATGTTTTACTGAATAGAGAAAACATATTTGATGTATTGGATTTGAACAAATGGAACATGGTAAACTCTTTCTCTGAGAGTGCGGTTTCTGCCTCCATATAGTACGCTGACGCCTGTCTCTTACATCTATTTTCCTTCAACATCTCTCACCAGAGAGCTAATAAGGAAAAACACTCTGTCCGACAGCCTAATATGTGTCACACACAAAAATCATTGTATGCTCATGATACTATTCTATGAATATGCTATGGAGTAGTATGAAACATACTACCCATTACATTCTTCGAATTTTAATCTCTCTTAATGACAGAATGTAAGTGATAGTTTAGAGGATAAAAAATTTATGTTCCATTTTTATAGAAAAATAGTATGTCGAGTTGTGTCAGTGGTTTCAGTCGCGTGTTTCTCTCACTTCCACACACCGATAGGGAGTTTAATGTCCATTTTTGGACTAAATTGTCACATCTTTCCTTCACTTTATTACATGGCTATTTCCTTAATTTTCTTTTCCACTATTGTTATATGGCTAATTAACCCTTAATAATATCAAATGTTTGACCAAAATGCTATCTATACTATTAAAATAGAAGACCCTTTTTTGAGGAACCCTTGGAGTTTTGAGATATTTACAGTGAAATGCCACTGTATTTATTTTAGGCTATGATTTGGATATTTTTTTCCTTTTAAAAAAAAAACTCAACAACTCATCTCCTTATTTTGTGTAACCGGATCTACTCTTGAATTTTTTTATCCTATTTACAAAACATGAATAAAATTAGGTCCAAAATAAAACTGTATTTTAAAATATTAAATTTCTATTAATAAAATTAGATTAATATATTTTACTTGATAAATATATTAAAAATATTTATGGTTGATGGTGATTACATATTTTATGGATTATTTAATTAAATATGTAAAATATTAACAAATACAAACGGGTTGAACAAACATGTTTGATAATTTCATTACAATTATAAAATGTGATAAATGCGAAGCAGACTAACAAAAAGTATTATTTCATTTTAAATTTAAAGCATTTAAAGAACAACTTAGCGTAATACAAGTTAAACTTATATATGTTTTAGATTAAAAATAAAATCGACGTAAAAAAAGATTAAAAATAAAATATTAAAACTTTATATTTTAGATTATTATCTCATATCTTCTATTTTGAATATAATTACAGAGGCATGTCATTGCTTTATTTATAATATATAGTTTCTATTTAAATTCTACCAAAATATATTTAATTCGAACAAAATTTATTTAATCCAACAATATTAATTTTAAACTTTATTCAATAACCTAACAACAATAGAATCTCATATTTTAACTTGCCCCTAATTTTAGGATTGATTTGTTTGTTGTATAATTGTTTTGATCTATTTTGCAAACTTAAAAGTAATTTTAACATCTGAGATTATTTATAACTAAAAAATATGTGAAGAAGATTTAAATAATTTAAAGTATTTATATGTGTTGCAATTATCATTTAAATGACCACATAAATCTTAATTTTTCATTTTAAACAAAAAAGTACAAAGAACACATTTAATAAATAAATTTGTTAACTTTAAACTAACTATTTTAAAAAATGTTGCAGCTACTAATAATATTGACACATACTATAAAATCATAGAAATTATTATTTTCTAAATCTATATGACATAAATTTTCTAAATAAATGCGCTTAAAATTATATTTTTACATAAATTTTTACTATTTTAAAATTAATATTTAAAATTTTAAAATAAAATTGAATTTCCAAAATCAATCTACAATTAATGAGTACAAATTTTTACAATTAATATTTACAGATTTTTCCATTAAATATGTAACAAGTACAAACGGATCTTCCAAACAAGTACAAACGGGTCTTCCAAATTTGAACTCTCAATGTACTTTCATTCATGTTTTCTTTTTATACTTACTTTTTTTCTATGAATGTTCAATTTATGTAGCATTAATGTTTGAGTATGAAATTCAATTTTATCAAAAAATTTCACATGAGATTTTATACATTTTATCAGTATAGTCTATATTATATAGCTCTAAAAGTTTTTAGAAAGCGTTGCAGTATTAAATCATATGTAATTTTTTTTTCCGTGGCTGGTAACGAAGATTCATTGTTTTATTTATGTAATTTTTTTTCCGTGGCTGGTAACGAAGATTCATTGTTTTATTTATGTATCAATTAGATAGTCATTGGTGATAATTTAAATTTGACATATCATTTTTATATAATTGGTTTCACTCTATTTTTTAAATTTTTATTTTTATAAAAATATAAATAACAACTAAATTTAGTTAACACTATTGAAAAAAATAGCTAACTCTAGATGAAATAAGACCAAAACAATTATATATAAATTTTCTATTAATCCAATATAAATTTTATTTGAATGATATCCTGATATATATTTTATCATACTTGACATACTATTATAAATTTCATATATGTATACAAATTATAAATTTATTACATAAATTATTTTTTAACCGGAAATAATCCCGTGCTTTTAAAGCGCGGGTCAAAATCTAGTTTACTATTAATGTTTGAATAAGAAAATTAAATTAAAGAAATATTGTTTGTAAACAGAATAGTGTTGTAAAAAGACAAATATTTGTTTGAAACCGATGAGGTGATGTGGATAAGTTGAAGAAGGGAACGGAGGGCAGAAGATTTGGAGAAAGAAATGTCGATGGAGGTCACCGTTCTCCGACCTCTGGCCATTGCCGCGAAACCCAATCTTTGGCTACTTGGACCGAAAAATCTTTCTCTTCTTCGTCTCTCACTTCCGCTTCGTCTCCCCCAGCTATCTTCTTCTTCCACCTCTCGTCTCACTTCCCCAGTCTGTTCTCTCTCTCTCTCTCTCTCTCTCTTTCAAAACTTTTGGCTAACAATTTTCTTCTGTTATTCTTTTTTGTCTTTCAGTTGTATTCGCTACACAGGAGAGTAACCTGAGCGAAAGTGATACGAGTGAATGGGTGATGCAAGGTTCCCTCCATAATTTGAGATTTGTAGTTTTAAGAATTTTCAGTTACAGGTTTTGATTGTCAATTTGGTGATAGATTTTTACACATTGAGGAAGGATGTTGAAATAGCATCAGCTCGTGTTGAAGAGATTAGAGCTTCTGCTAGTTTGCAGCAATTAGAACACGAAATTGCTCATTTGGAGTCAAAAGCTACTGATACCTCCTTTTGGGATGATCGTGCTAAAGCTCAAGAAACCCTTTCCGCCTTGAATGATCTCAAAGATCGGCTGCGACTGCTCTCTGAATTCAAATCAATGGTACCGGATTCTTTTCATTTACGTTGTCCTTAAAAATAATTAAGTTCTCTTATTGTGTTGGAGTCTGAGCCAGGTTGAAGATGCGGAAACGATTGTTAAACTAACGGAAGAGATGGATTCTAATGATGTTAGCCTGCTTAAAGAGGCCATGGGTATCATCAAAGAGTTGAACAAATCTGTTGATCGATTTGAGCTAACACAGCTTCTATCAGGACCTTATGACAAAGAAGGCGCTGTAGTTACCATTACTGCTGGGGCTGGAGGAACAGATGCTCAGGTAATCACTTTTTTTTTTTTACCTCACAATCCTTTCATGTTTGTGTGGAAGTAACTGAGATCCCAAGAAATTCATTTCATAAAATGCATATGTGAATTTTTCTTCTGTGTTTTCCTGTAATATTTCGTTGATACCTTCCAGTGCAGGATTGGGCGGACATGCTGCTTAGGATGTATATGAGATGGGGGGAGAAGCAGCGGTACAAGACCAAAATTGTTGAAATGTCGGCTGGAGAGGAAGCAGGGATTAAGTCAGCGACGCTTGAGATCCAAGGGCGTTATGCATATGGTTACCTCTCAGGGGAGAAAGGAACTCATAGGATTGTGCGACAATCACCATTCAATTCCAAAGGCCTTCGCCAGGTAAATTAAGCTACTCTTCTTACTACAATGAAATTAATTTCATAACATTTTGTTCACTCCTATGATAATAGCAGCGTGATGCTATCTTACCCTTGCCTTCTGGTTTTTGTATATTTGCACTGATAAGTTTGGTGTACACTAAGCCATTCACTAATGTGGATTGTTAAAGTTTATGAACTCCAAAAGCATATGCTATACACTTATATTGACACTGCACGCAGACGAGCTTTTCTGGTGTGGAGGTGATGCCGCTTCTGCCTGATGAAGCAGTAGGAGTTGAAATACCAGAGGAGGACCTTGAAATTACTTTCACTAGGGCAGGTGGAAAAGGAGGACAGAATGTCAACAAGGTTGAAACTGCTGTTCGCATTACTCACATCCCTACTGGTGTTGCTGTCCGTTGCTCAGGTTTGTCCTTGCATTCTCTACTAATCTACTCTATGTTGGATTGTTGGTCTACGTATACAGCCTGAATCTGAATATCTCGCATGATCCTTTGACGCTCTCTGCGTGTTGTACGTTACTGATATACGAGAATTGATTCTATATTGAATGTTCCATCTGGCAGAGGAGAGAAGTCAATCGGCCAACAAGACGAGAGGTCTGGCCCGACTAAAGGCGAAACTGTTGGTGATTGCGGAGGAGCAGCGTGCGACTGAAATCAAGGAAATCAGAGGAGATGTAGTGAAAGCTGAATGGGGACAACAGATCAGGAACTACGTGTTTCATCCGTACAAACTGGTTAAGGATGTCCGAACAAGTCATGAGACTTCAGATATCACATCTGTAATGGATGGTGACTTGGACCCTTTCATCAAAGCTTACCTTAAGCATAAGTACACCTTAGCCATGGCTTCTGCTGTAGCCAATTAGAACATACTGATAGGTTTCTTCTCTTTTATTTCTCTCGTTAGGTAGAATCATCTCCTCCTAAACTGTTCAGTATACTATAAAATCTTGAAATTTTAAACAGATAAACTTTAAACAAGATCCTAATGCAATTCAATTAAATTTGTAACTGCTACTGATAGGGTTTAGATATCTCAAACTGTAAACACTCAAATGTAATTGTATAGAATCAATGAATTAGAGTACGATTCGAATTGCAACTCTCGAATTACAAATCGCACAAAGGAAAGTTTGAATTGCAAGATCTCATCATGATCTTGAGCTTAGACTCATTTTGTCCAAGCTTCTATAATAAACAAGCATAAACTCATCTAACATCGACTTCCTTATTTAAACTTTAAACTCACACACTCCAACTGTAAACCCTCCATTTACAAACAAGTGTTTGCTGATTCCTCATTTCTTAAAATTTTCTGTTTCATCTACAATCTCTTCACTTCTTTTAAACTCCTTATTTTTCTTTCTATAATAAGCCCTTTGATACTTATCAATACTTCCTTCTATGAAATCAATCTTGTCCTCAAGCTTGAAAGATGGAAAATGCTGAACAAACTCAACATAGGACATCCAAAAATTCTCATGAGAGGGGCAATCCTTACATTTAACCAACAACTCCAAATAGCTCTCATCATCATAACGCTTAGCAACTACATCTTCTGGTATCGGCAAATCATCAAACTCCTCAAAGCTTTCCAATGGTAAAGGATTCACAGCTGAACAGTTACCCAATGCCAACTTCAACTGAGACACATGAAACACCGGATGAATCTTGGAAGTAGCTGGAAGTTGAAGTTTGTAAGAGGTCTTGCCCACCCTTACAATGACTGGAAAAGGACCAAAGAACTTAAAAACTAGCTTTTGATACACTCTCTTGACCACAAATTGTTGACTATATGGTTTGAGCTTGAGGAACACCATATAACCAACTCTAAACTCAACATCTCTCTTATTGCCATATGTTGTTTTCTTCATCAACTCCTTAGCACACAACAAATTAAGCTTAATCTTTTGCAACATCGCATCATGTGCCCTCAAATCAGATTCTAACTCAAAGTTCTTTGTTGATCCTTCTTCTAAACACATCAGAGTTGGTGGTTCCCGTCCATTCATACATAAATGGTGAGGCTTTCAATGATGGATGAAAATAAGTGTTATACCATAACTCTGCCCGTGCCAAATATTTGTACTAAGTTCTTGGGTGTGATGACGCAAAACACCATAAGTACGTCTATAAGAACGATTCAACACCTCAGATTGGCCATCAATTTAAGGGTGGAAAGCTGCACTGAACTTAATTTTGTCCCTGATAGACGAAAACTATCCTTCCAAAAGGCACTCAAGAAAATTTGATCTCTATCCGAGACAATATTCTGAGGGAAACCATTTAAACACACCACTTCACCGACAAATTTAGCAGCAACATCGAAAGAAGAGAATGGATGTTTCAGAGCTATAAAAAGGCCATATTTACTAAGTATATCCACCATGACTAGAATCACGTTAAACCCTTGAGAAGAAGGTAACCCTTCGATGAAATCTAAAGTGATATCATCCCACACTAGAGAAGAAACTGGTAAAGGTTGTAACAATCCCGCTAGAGATAAGGTTGAATACTTATGCACTTGACACACAATACACTCATCAACATAACCTTCAACTGTCTTAGCCATGTCTTCCCAATAAATGCTCAGTTGAATCTGTTTCAATGTCTTGAGAACCCCAAAATGGCCACTCAGCTTGCTGTCATATACTCATTCAAGATCAACAGCATGAACCTTGTTTTTATTTAGAAAAGAATAACCTCTTCTTATACCACAATCTGAAATCACTTTAAAACAAATTCTTAACCACTCCTTTCTCAACATTTTTCTTCAAAGCCATCACTTCCTCATCCCGACCAACTCCTTATAAATGTCTTGTAACTGCAACACCTGTGGAATTGTCAACGCCAACAAAGAAGCACTCAGAGAACCAATGTGTTTCTCCATACTCCTTGAAAGACCATGTGCTGCCTTGTTCTCACACCCCGATTTATAAAAGATATCAACATCATATCCCAACAATTTGGTAAGCCACTTTTGATACTCCATATTCACTTCCTTATGTTCTAGAAAATTTCAGACTTCTTTGATCAGTATGCACCAAAAATTTACGTCCTAGCATGTAGTGCTTCCATTTCTGAACCGCCATAACCACAACCATAAGCTATCTCTCGTAGGTAGGCTTTAACTGTTTTCTGTCTATAATAGCATTACTAAAGAAAGCAATCGGATTCTTGTCCTGCATAAGAACTGCTCCCAAACCAAAACCAGATGCATCATATTCAATAACAATCTGCTTCAAGAAATCTTGTAAAGAAAGCACCAGAGCTGTAGACATTGCTTGTTTCAACTTCTCAAATTCCAAATCCCCCTCTTCTAACCACTCAAACCTATCTTTCTTCAAAAAAGTAGTCAAAGGTTTAGCCAACAACCCATAATGATGAACAAACCTCTTATAGTAACCTGTTAACCCAAGGAAACCCCTGAGTTGTTTGATTGTTTTAGGCTGAGGCCAAGCTCTCATTGCTTCTGTCTTTGTGGCCTCTGTGGCAAATCCATCCACTGAAATAATATTTCCAAAACACTACACCTGAGTCATCCCAAACACACACTTTTTCTTGTTAGCCAATAATGAATTGTCATGAAGAACTTGCAACACCGCCTTCAAATGTTTTACTGAACACCAAGATATCATCAAAGAAGATAAGACAAACTCCCTGTGAAACGGTTTGAACACTCTGTTCATCAAACTTTGAAAGGTAGCATACGCATTTGTCAAGCCAAAAGGCATCACAAGAAATTCATAGTGACCCTCAATAGTTCTGAATGCTATCTTCTGATATCCTTCTCAACCATCTTGATTTGATGATACCTGACCTCAAATCCAGTTTTGAAAACACCACTGCACCATGTAGTTCATCCAGAAGATGGTAATGACTAGAATAAGGAATTTGTTAGAAACTGTCACACTGTTTAATCAATGCATAAACAAAAATTATTTTCCTTCTTCTTCACCAGCAATACTGGACTAGAGCAAGGACTGTTACTCGGTCGTATAATTCCTTCCTCAAGCATCTCAATGACCATATTATCCATCACCATCTTAGTAGTGTGAGGATATCTGTATGTACGAACAATAACTGTTGAAACCCCTGGTAATCACTCAATAGAGTGTTCAATTCCCTAAAAATACGGTAACAGTTTAGGTAAATCAAACACTTCTGTAAATTCCAATAGAAGTTGAGAAAATTCAGGTGGTGTCTCTGTTAAGGTTGATGAAACTTCTCCATTGGCTCCAATCACTTCACTTCCTTTGGCGCCAGAGGAAAAGAATGGAGGTGGTGACTTCAATACAAAAGGAGCACAATGTAAACTATGATCTCCTCACAATGTCACCTTTTTTCCTTCATAGACAAACGAGAGCTCCTGTTCTTTCCAGTCAATCTAGCATTTTCCCAGAGTTTCAAGCCACTGTATTCCAAGTATGACATAGAACGATCCCAATTCAAGAGAAATGAAGTCTGATGTAAAGGTAGCAAAGTAGAGTTGAAAAGACACAAATTTATACACTCCCAATCCTTTCACAATAACTCCATTACCCAAAGATACATCAAAGTTACTATCAGCAAAAACTCTCAATCGTGACCTCTTTACAATTTCAGGAGATATGAAATTATGGGATGCTATGCTATCAAGCAAGACTATCATCTCAAAATTTTCAATTCTGCCTAGTAACTTTGTAGTTTTAGGCGAACTAATTCCCAAAATGCACTGTAAGATAAGGTCTTGAGTGTTCAATTCCCTGAAAAGGCGGTAACAATTTAGGTAAATCAAACACTTCTGTAAATTCCAATAGAAGTTGAGAAAATTCAGGTGGTATCTCTGTTAAAGTTGATGCAACTTCTCCATTGGCTCCAATCATTTCACTTCCTTTGACACCAGAGGAAAAGAATGGAGGTGGTGACTTTAATACAAAAGGAGCACAATGTAAACTATGATCTCCTCACAATGTCACATTTTTTCCTTCATAGACAAATGAGAGCTCCTGTTCTTTCCAGTCAATCTAGCATTTGCCCAGAGTTTCAAGCCACTGTATTCCAAGTATGACATCAAACGATCCCAATTCAAGAGAAATGAAGTCTAATGTAGAGGTAGCAAAGTTACAGTTGAAAAGACACAAATTTACACACTCCCAATCCTTTCACAATAACTCCATTACCCAAAGATACATCAAGGTTACTATCAGCAAAAACTCTCAATCGTGACCTATTTACAATTTCAGGAGCTATGAAATTATGGGATGCTATGCTATCAGGCAAGACTATCATCTCAAAATTTTCAATTTTGCCTAATAACTTTGTAGTTTTAGGCGAACTAATTCCCAAAATGCACTGTAAGATAAGGTCTTGAGTGTTCAATTCCCTGAAAAGGCGGTAACAATTTAGGTAAATCAAACACTTCTGTAAATTCCAATAGAACTTGAGAAAATTCAGGTCGTATCTCTGTTAAAGTTGATGAAACTTCTCCATTGGCTCCAATCACTTCACTTCCTTTGGCGTCAGAGGAAAAGAATGGAGGTGGTGACTTTAATACAAAAGGAGCACAATGTAAACTATGATCTCGTCACAATGTCAACTTTTTTTCTTCATAGACAAAGAGAGCTCTTGTTCTTTCCAGTCAATCTAGCATTTGCCCAGAGTTTCAAGCCACTGTATTCCAAGTATGACATCAAACGATCCAAGTTTAAGAGAAATGAAGTCTGATGTAAAGGTAGCAGAGTTAGAGTTGAAAAGACACAAATTTACACACTCCCAATCCTTTCACAATAACTCCATTACCCAAAGATACATTAAGGTTACTATCAGCAAAAACTCTCAATCGTGACCTCTTTACAATTTCAGGAGCTATGAAATTATGGGATGCTATGCTATCAAGCAAGACTATCATCTCAAAATTTCCATATTTTCCTAGTAACTTTGTAGTTTTAGGCGAACTAATTCCCAAATGCACTGTAAGATAAGGTCTTGAGTTCCAGAGTACCTTCAACACCCTCCACACTATCTCTTCATCCCCATCTTCCAATACTTACAACTCCAAAAAATTAGTCACCGTCATGACTCTTAATTCTCTATTAGGACAAACTCCAGAATGTGCTCATGATCATTTAGCCCCACACTTGAAACAAATACCTTCTTTTCTCATATTATCCAATTTGGTATCTCAATACTTCTTACGAGGTCGTTGCATTAACTTCTGTCTTGTAACAACCTCTAATTATCCAACACAATACCTCTCTGTTTCTCCTGGTACAAAGCTTTTGGATATGACTTTTGTAAATTTGACTTAGAACACACCTTTGCACCTGAAGCTGTTGAATGAGATACCTCTCCCACCACCTGACAAAAAGTTCTAGTTTCCATTCTTATAACTGCAGCAATGTAGTTCTGTAAACCACGAGGATCTTTCATACAAATAACTTCTTTCATCTTTGGAGATAAACCGTTGTAAAATATCCGTTCTAGATGACGATCTTCCAAATCAGGAACCTGAGCAAAAAGGTCTTCAATTCAAAAACATACTCGGCCATTGAACCAATCTAACGAATTACGGACAACCTGGTTTCCGGTTCATCATTAATTGATTCTGAAAACAAAACTACCATTCTCTGCTTAAAATTATTCCAATCACGAAAACCATCTCTCCTCATCACCCAAGCAAATCATTTCTTCACAGGACCTTGTAAACAAAGAGGAAACAAATCCACCTTGGCTTATTCTGTGTAACGACCCAATATTAAAAAAATGTTTAAGATCAACCAACCATTCGTACGTTCTTGATCCATCAAACATAGGCATCTCAACCTTTCTTAACATACTATCTCGATTTTCTAAATTCAGATCCTCAGATCGATAACCTAACGACGCTTCCTGATTCCATTCTAATCGAGAATAATGTACCTGAGGATAAGACGGCGAAGATTCTGATTGATGATTCGACTGATGAATCGGCATCTTACCAAATGCCTTTGTCAAAGCTTGAATCAAAGAAGTCGTATCCGAGACATCTTGTTGGAGCAAAGTCAGCGCCACATTCGTTATTTCGTTTGCGTCGTTCAAGATCGAGTAAGCTCCCATCAAGAACTTCAGATTTTCTTTCACCTTCTTCTCTCGATCGCTACACACATCTGAGATCCTCGATTGCATTGGATATCCACTTGTTGACATCAAATTGCGTTGATTCGAACTTTTCACTGCACCAAGATAGATTTTCGATATTTCAAACTATAAACACTCAAATGTAACCGTATAGAATCAATGAAAAATAGTACGAATCGAATTACAAATTTCCCAAAGAAAATCTTGAATCTCAAAATCTCATCACGATCTTGAGATTAGACTCATTTTGTCCATGGTTCCACTTGCAAACAAAGTGTTTGCTGACTCCTAATTTCTTCAAACCTTCTGTTTCATCCACAATCTCTTCATTTCCTTCAAACTCCTTATGTTCTTTCTATAATAAGCCCTTTGATACTTATCAGCTATATTAATAGTAAACAAGGTATGTTATTCCTTCACGGTCATTCCTATTAGCTGGGTTCAACTTTCTGTCTCATGTGAGTTGGGAAAAGAATAATAGGAGAATTTATAATCTAGTCAAAATGATCCTTAGAATAAAAAATATGTCTAAAATTAATATAGTGAGAACTATTGGTTCGTGGGGATATTGTTTTTGGTTTTGTGGTGTACATTCTTGGATTGTCATTTTGTGGTTGTATTTGTGTATATTATTACACTATATGTTACTAGGTAACTATATTATATATATATATATATATATATATATATATATTCTGTTGTGGATTTAGTGTTTTCTTCTTCATGAATTCCGATTTGGGAAATAACATTTGGTTGTTCACATGTAGAGTCGTGTCTATGCAGTCAAAAAGAAATAATGGTTAAGGGCATTGATATAGCCTGTTTATTACCATTTTTAGGCTATGTTATACGCTCTATTTAGGTCTAGTATATGTGTCTAGGCTATGTTTTAAGGTCTTTCCAGGTCAGGTACATTTTGAAGATATATGGAAATACCTGGAGCTTTTGGAACATTTAGAGGAGAAGAATCCGTAGCTGATCATTGAGAGAGTCGAAGTTCAAGACAGTCGTCGATCGACAACACTATCTTGGCGTCGACCGATGGTACAAGACCAAGACCAACCAATGTTGCACACTTGCCATCGATCGATAACCAATCCACAGACAGACGATCTCAAGCCCAAGTTAGAGAAAAATGATGAAGATACCGTGGACGAGTTTTGACCTGGATTTTAGGGTTTTATATATATACTTTATGTATTACACACAAAAGTGTATGGAGAGTTGGAGATAGTTTAATTTTCTATTATAGTTTAAAGGTTTCTAGGGAAGAAGATTTATAACTCCTTAGGGAGATTTGTATTGGAATTCCAATATTTTATATATTCATTATATTCAGACTATTGTTCTTACTTTGATTATGTCTGAGTAGTCATCAACTAGATTTAGGGTTGAATGGTGCCAATCATGGATTAGCCCAAAAGTAGGATTGCTAGGTTAAGTTAATATCCATCAATTGAGTTGTGCTTAATGCTTGCATTCTAGATTAGCTAACTAGGATCTAGAAAGTAGGACATGGATGACTACGAGAGTAGGTTCTGTGCCAGAATAGACTCTATTGAACTAGGTTGTTAGGCGCATGCGAGAGCTGGTCTAATTAGCTTGGTGAACATATCAAATCTCAGTCACACTTCCTTCTGATTTCACCATCAATTGACATGAGGCCTTAGCCGTCGATCGATGATCTTTTCTTTTACTCGCATACGAGAGTTGGAGTTAAAAGGGTCAAAATAGTTAATATTTGAGTTCTAGAATAATTTCATTTTTATGTTTCCTATTCCCTATAATCCCTTAAGCCTGAAACCCTAGGTCTAGCATATTTACATTTGAGTTTAGTTAGTTTAATAACATATTTCCATATCTGCATTATTATCATATTTCCATACTCTATCTATACTTCTTGATAAGAAATATTTCCTTGAACTGATTAATTGCTACTAATATATATATATATATATCCACCTAGCTTAGTCTTTAGAAATAAGAAATCTATTGTGTATCGTTGCTCTCTGTGGATTCGATCCCTAAGTACTAAATATGATCTCTCTTGGCAAGAGTTTTATTTGGGTGTTAAGATTAAATTTAATTTGATAGTTAATTATTTAGGATATTCATACATTGATAGAACAATAAACACACCATGTCAAATTTGGCGCCGTTGCCCGGGAGCATTGATCGCCATTATATTTAATTTATAGGATTTAGTCTAGGTTTGTTTTTTTTTTCAATTTACTAAATTTTTCTTTTCTTTGTTTTTCAGGTACATGCAAAAGAGTACCATGAGCAAAAATGACAAGAATTACTATTCTCAGACCCAAAGAAACTCGAACGTACAATCCGCAAAGAAGACAAAAAACATCGATCGACGGCATGTAATCAACATCGACCAACACTTCTTTACGGATATCATCGACCGAAATCAGAAATCGAGCATCGATTGATGTTGATCCCTTCTCATCGATCGACAACAGCTTACCCGCATCGATCGACGACAGCAGACGAGCTCAAATGGTTGCGACTATTGTATTGGTTCAGAATGATAATGGAGACTTACGTGACCTTAAAGGTCACCTGCGTAATGCAACATGTCAAAAGATAGACGATAAGGGGGCTTTAATCCTTAATGCAGAAGCAAAAGCAGACGGTGCAATAACTCAACTTGAAGGTAATGCCCAAGATTCTCAGAGAACACTGGCTGACTACAATCATCCAGACCAGTTCTAAGCCAACAGATCTGCCATTCGTCCTCCAGCTTTCCAGAGAAACGATTTTGAGATCAAGCCCGCTTTCTTCGGACTTGTAGCGCAAACACCTTACCATGGGTTGCGGCATGAGCACCCTATGGATCACTTGGAGCGTTTTTAGGATCTAGTGATTGCTATTAAAGCTAATGGAGTACCTTCGGACTATCTTTTGTGTAAGCTCTTCAAGTACTCACTTGCTGGAGAGCTTCATATTGGCTTAAGCAGCTACCACTGAGATCTCTGATATCATAGAATGACATCAAGAACGCTTTCTTGCGTAACTTCTTTGATGACGCGAGAGCAGAAGATCGAAGAGAAAGATTGCTACTTTTTCATAAGCACCTTCAGAGTCTTTCAGAAATTCTTAGATCAGATTCAAATCATACTAGAGAGACTGTCCACATCACAGGTTCAACGAAGTGCAGCTTCTTAGCACTTTCTTCAGAGGTATTGGGATACAATATCAGATGGCTTTGGACACAGCTTGTAATGACCCTCACGAGTGGATATAATTTTGGTCGATAAACATTTGAAAAGTCAGATTTGAGTTCAATAGATCATAATTAAAAATAAAGATCGAACCGATGAAATAACAACTCGACAGGATTTTCTTGTGGTCGAAAGGACTTTCCTTGTTAGTTATGGTCAAGGATTAATTATGTTGGTGTAATTTTATTTAAGTTATATGAGTGTGGTTGAAGCAAAACAAGAATCAAAGGTCGAGAAAATTTTAGTCGAAAACTGTCCGAAAATTACCGACAAGCTTCTTAAAATTTCTTATAAATCATCCATGGTGTTTCAGCACCTTGTCTGCCTGATTTCTTAACACAAGTCACATGAAAAGCACCAGCTTCCTGCTTGCTTGCTTGATGGACAGATCATGTGAGAAGCACATGATTTATAAACCTTTCTTAAGAGGAAGGAAATGGAAGCTGCTGGTGGCTGAGTGTGTGAAGCAGGACTCCAGTTGTTCTTGCTCACTTCTGCTTTGTGTTAAGCTGAGAAACTCAGCTAGGAACACTCCTCAGCTATATAACCCCTTCAGGGAGCTACTTGCACGTTTTTGTTGCTGAGAGAAAGAGATAATTTCAGTGAGAAAAATTAGAGAGAAAGAAGTAAAAATCAAGAGAAAGATCAAGAAGGAACCTGAACAAATTCATCCACCAGTTGGCTCAGTTTGTTTTCTTGAGAAGGATCAGAAGGTAAGGGAGTTTTAGTAGACCCTAAACCTAGTTCAGCTTCTGTTATGAACCAAACCCTCATCTCTCTTTGTGATCTAATACAGCTGTGTGTAAAGCTTGGAGAGGAGATCCGTCTAAGGCCATCTAACCGTGGTGATCTAGGGTAAGCCTTATCTACCTGCCTTAGCAATGTTCTGAGCAATTCCATGTGTTGTTAAGCTCAAGACATGGTCGGATCACTTGTTTAAGATGGTGTACTGATCAGTTTAGTTTAGTTTCGGTTGGAAACAATCTTCAAAAACTGCTTGCTAAATTGTTTATGGTCTGAGTGAAGTTAAAACGAGATGAACTGACCTTGTCCTGAACCAACTTTGACTGAAACAAACTGATATGATATAGGAGGAGAAGAACCGAGCTTGAACTGAACTGATTTAAGTAGTTAGGGTGAACCAAACTGCCGGAATATTATCGTTCTGAACCGAACAGATTTGATCTGTCTAGTACTGCTCTGAGCCAAGCTGTTTATGGTATGAACCTATCACGTAATGATCTACTCTTAGTTAGTATAAACTGTTAAGTTATGTCCTGAACCGAGCTGATTAGATCTAAGTCAAACTCCTTCTTCAGAACCGAATTGTTTGGATGAATGATCATGTTTCCGAACTTCTTATTTCAGGTCTGTCAAGCCTTGTACAAGAACGTTTCAAGAGTTGTCCAAATCAGTTTCAAGACCAATCTCTAGATTAGTCTAGGGTGATGTGGTGTTAGAACAGATATGTGTGTGTGATTGAATGGAATATATCTATATCGGTTAAGTAGTGAAGTCTCTTAATCCTTTGAAAATGTGTGGTGTTTACTTAATGTAAACAATTAACACTTAAAGAAATATTTGAAAGTACACATTGAGGTTAACCCACTTCTTAGTACTTGTTCTCAAGTACTAATTATAAGTATAAATAATGTATGGATTAATTATGAAATAGTTAAGGAATTAAGTATTAAGTGAAAACTCATTATTAAATCACTATCCCTAAATTCCCGCATTACCGTGACTTGGTCCTGCAAATGGAACAAGGTCATGAAGACACGATGATGGGGTAGCACCCTGGAGGCCGTGTACTGCATGACGATGCAGTCCCGAATGTTCGTTAAGACGTTCGAGGATGATGGTAATGCTAATTCACTACTCTCGGTCAGCCTTTGTGGTTTGTCGAGTTTGGTATATATATTGTAATTATAATTGAATTGATGAAGGGCAGGTAACAAGGAAGTGATTAATAAAATGAGATTCACATTGATGAATAATATATTAAAGTATAAATCAAGTACTTGTATGTACATGTTCATTCTTTGATGATTGTTCGATTGTACTATTGATTGTGTAGTGATCTAGATTCACTGGGTAAACTAGTTACTCACGACTCATTGTTGTGTGTGCAGGTAACCACTAGTTGGGAGACCTCTTCTTTTTGGACGGAAGGAACGGCCAACCAGCCGTAGTATTTTGTTTTCCTTGCAACATATCTTTTGTTGTATATTTACTTAAAACGTTGTTGGGCCTTAGGCCGTAGGGTGAAACTATAACACTTTGTAAGATGTTTAAAAGTAAATAAATAATGTATAAAATATGTTTATAAATCACGAGTACTCATATGATATTAGTCCTTCTCCAGGACGAACTAACTATCGGATACTCGGTCGGGTTGAAAAGCCTTGGTCGATATCCGGTAGGAGCGTTGGTGTTCTCAAATTGCTAGTCCAAGGTGATCGGAATTTTTCTGTGAACCTAGGGTTGGATTTTAGGGAACATCGACCGTGTCATTTCCGGTCATCTACGATCAGGGGTGTCCACACAACTAGTGAGGGAAATTTCAGCACTAGGAGCCCTGAAGAAGCTACTAGATTGATTGATAATCTGGCATCAAGCAGCAGTACCAAAAACACAAATTTTGAAAGGAGGAAATCAACTCCAGCTGTAAGAAAGAAGCAAATTGAAGAAGTCAAGGCAAAACTGGATATTGTTCAGAAATTTCTCAAGAAGCAGGTTACTATTGCAGAAGTAGAAGCAATAGAGTCTGGATATGATGAGATTAAAGAAGAGGATGTGAACTACATTGATGGGAATTGTTTCGAGAGACAAGGGAATCCAGGTTTCAACAGGAACTCCTATGGGACTGGTCATAGGAGTAACTTTAATCAGAGTTCACAGCGAAGGCTCTTCAACAACAACATCACTTATGGACCTTCCTACTACCATAATCCTCCTCCAGAAGCTCAGGAAAGCAAGATTGAAGCAATGGTTGACAGAGTTTTAGAGGGACAACAGAAGATGATTGTGGATTTCAATGGACAGATAGATGGTCTTTACTTCAACCTCAATACCAAGTTCAAAAACCTCAGCACCCATGTGAAAAAATTGGAGAATCAAGTGATGCAAACAAGTGAAACCATTAGGAGGCGTGAGAGCCTGATCAAGGAGAAAATGGAGGTTGGAAAAAAGCACCACGTCAATGCATTGATTGATGATGATTTCTGGCAGGATGTTAAGAGAGAGAAGCTCCAAGACAGCGATTTACGTGGGGAAAATTCCATGTCACTCGGTACTTCTCATCAACAACGATCGACACCAAGCAACGACCATCGATCGACGGCGAATCCTGCAATATCAATGGCTTCGTGTGAATGGATTAACGTTGATCGACAAATATTTCATCACATTGATCAACAGAGCGATATAAGCATCGATTGACAGTGCGACCTTAGCATCGATCGACAGAGGAGAAACCCAGTTCAACTACCAAACTTTAATGCAAGTCTGATTGTGCGTCCAACTGTAATAGTTTCAGAACAGAATACAAACACATCTGAAGCTATGTATATTGATAGAGAAGATGAAAGACACTCAAGTAGGAGGCAAAATATCCCAAAAACATCAACGCAGAGAAGCCAATGAAAAAAGATGGATAGCTTTGCCAAAAGAGTTTTCAAAATTCCTCTAGATACCTCTTTTGATGAAGCTTATTATACTCACAGATTATTGATGTTTTTCAGGGAAACAAGGGAGACAGATGATGATATAGAAATCATGTTCAATCACCTCAGAGAGAAGATGAAGAAGATGACTTGTCCGAAAAAGAAAAGTGATCCTAGAAAGTTCGTGATCCCATGCTTCATCAAGGGCCAATAATATCCCAATGCCCTTTGCGACACTGGATCGCCAGTGAGTATTATGCCGAAGTCTATGGCAAAGGAGTTGAAACTGAGAGTGGAACCCTCCAATGATTCGTTCACGTTTGTAGACTGCTCAAGAGTGAACTCAGGAGGGATGGTAAAAGATGTTCTAGTGCAGATTAACAATACCCTAGTCCCAGTAGACTTCCATGTGATGGACATCATGATAGACTAGAACTCTTCGCTACTACTTGGTAGAGCATTTATGGCCGCCGTGGGAGATATCTGCGACATGAAGCTAAAAAGGTTGTATCTATCTCTAATTGATCAAAATATTTTTTATGAACCTGTCAAGAATAAGAGCAAAGCTACTTTTATTGAATTATGTAATGATGCAGAACTTGTGGCTACATGCTTCTGCGATTATGAGTTCAATTAGGAATCAGAAGAAGGAGCATCGATCTACACCCAGCCGGAACAATTGATCGACGTCCAGGCCTTATTATCGATCGACGCCCACCATTCAGAACCGATCTCTTACCACGCAGATCTCGATTAGAACCCAGCCTACCTTGAGCACGATAAAGATTACAAAGAAGAAGAAATAACCGAATACTGAAGTACTCCTATGGGAAAGGCTGGTGTTTTTTCATGTTTCTCATGAACTCGGGAACTCGACATTGATCGATGGTAACCATTCACCATCGATTGATACTGGCATTAACTCAGAGTCCGAACAGGATTCAGCTGCAGAACGTGAAAGGGAGTACGGTTAAGTATTATGAGAGATCCAAACGGTCACGCAAGATCTATGGATGGTAGAATTCGGCATGTCACGAGGGAAGATGTCTCAGATATACTTTCGATGGCTAATGGAGCTGGAAATCTCTTCGGCCAAAAGTCTAATTATCGAGTATCGATCGACGGTCACCATACACCATCGATCAACACCCATCAGGCATACCAAGGATACGATGAAGCTTACGAAGACTACGATGCAAATTACAGAGAGGAAGAGCTGATTGAGTATCGCGGCCTAGCAATGGAAGAAGTTGGATGGGTAATGAACGTGAAAGTGGATAATCAAGCATCAAACGACAACATCATATTGCCTTCAAAAAATATTAGACGCACACCAGAACAAGAACCAAGAGCAAAAGATACATGTGATGGTTATCTCAGACCTGAACAAGGACGTGCACGAGCTATGTATGGAAGAATTCTAAACATACCTAAGGAGGGTGTAGCAGATGACCTTGTTATGGCTAATGGATCAGGAAATTTATTTGGACAACAGCCATAGATCGACGCACGAGTACAAGCATCGATCGACAACGAGGAACAAAAGAACGTGCCAATCCACAATGATCCATACATTCCCAAACATCAAACATCGATCGGCGAAAAACATTCTGCATCGATCAACACCATTCCAGGGGTGAACCAAATTTGTACCTCTAATCCTTTTGGTTCAGGAAGTCCACGCTCAGTCGCTTGGATAAACCCACTACCGATGGACGGTCATATAGAGCATGGAACGAGAGCGTATGATGCTAATGGCATAAGAATTTTCCATTGGGAAAAGAAAGATGAGTATGCCATCTACAGAAATGAGAATGGCAATGCACAAGCTATAGACGGAAGAGTTCTGAATGTGCAAGAAGAAGATATCAGGGAATTCTAGAAAGAGCTACTATGTTTGAGTAGAGCTACATATGTTTACCAGAACATGCAACAAAAATCGATATGTCCATGAAGAAGCAAGAGACATACAACAGAGCAGAGATTGACGATATCGTGCAGGAGATCTACAAAGCTCAAGAGATGTCACTGGATGATTCCTACAAGAGACTTGTTGATGTTTACTATCCTATAGACAAGTGCCTCACTGGTTTGACTACACGCATGGATGAGAGGAAGCAATATTTGAATACCATTCGAAGACAACATGCGATTGGACAGACAAAGTGACATCGATCAACGGCAGCATCAAGCCATCGATCGATACTGAATTCGACAGATCCACAGCAGAAAACTAGTTGGAAGACATGTTCGATGAGATTAACTTTTCTCAAATCATGATGAAAGAAGATATCTCTCAGTAATTGGAGGATATATCAGAGACTACAAATACCAAAATTAGAATGCTACAACTTAGTATTGAGAATCTCTAAAGGCGAATGCATTTAGTGGAGGTTGCTAAGGAGATCATGAAGAATGAGAAAGCCAGAGAAGATGAGGCAATGAGAAGCTTCGTTGGTACATGGTTTCAGAAGGGCAAAGAAGATGTAGACACTAGTTTTCCAAGTGTTGATCCACCTCCATTCTAGACAGAGAGTTCAAATGTCAAGCTTAAGACTATAACCAAACTCTGAATGGGACACAACCCACTGTTTAGTAAGTTTTTATTTGGTTTTTACTTATACTACTATTTATCTCAAGTTCTACTTTGTTTCTACAGACTGTTTAAATTCACCATCGATCGACACCATAGAGGTACCATCGGTCGAAAATGGATAGTGACCATCGATCGACAATGGATAGTGACCATCGATCGACCATACATACCTACCATCGATCAACGCCCTCTTAAAGAGGGATGTAGCGAGTTATACACTTAAACTATTTTCTTATGATATGATTTTTCCTAACCAATCCGGGACGGATTACACTGGGACAATGTAACTTAAGTCTGGGGAAGGTTAGCTAACGCTATTTATTTGTTTTTGAGTTTTATTTCTATAACTATATAAGTTTTTCAAAAATTTCAATTGAGTTAAGAAGGGGACTATGATCAAGATTTATTATTAACTAACCAAACTTTAGCACCATTCTTAGAAGGTTATTTACAGAGATTACTAGAGATACCAAAGTGGATCATCCTGCCGCTGTATCACACTTCCTTAGAAAGTTTGAAGGAATCGAAGCTGATTTCCAACACTAATCCTTACATTATTTGCTTGCTTTGGGGCTTGGTATGCACTGGATCAAATTCCTTATGCAAGTTTGGAAGGTAAAAGTTTGTGTGCTTCTGATTCTCCTCTCTCTCCCCTTCAGATAAAAAGGAATCGAACAGGAATTGGTGGCTACAACCATTAAAGCTTGATTCATATGATTCTAAAAGAGATAAAAGTCAAAAAGAAGTGAACATGATCTGGTGGCAAAAACCTTTAGGTCTTGATTCATGGAAACATGTCTAAATATCTCAGTCAATTAAGAAAATAAAATGATACCCTCAAAAGAAGGGAGACATTGAATGAGAGAAGTGAGAAGAGAGAGAGAGAGAGAGAGGAAAGGGATTAGAGAAGACTACCTATGTGCTCAGATACTTGCAGGGTTAAGAGTCCATATATCCTTTGATAGATACTCCCAAGGTAAAGCCTGCACTTTTATTTTATGCAAAGAAATGAAATTAGTAGAGGGCGAGTAAAACTAGTATTCACTAAGTTGTTGGTAGAATGGATTTGGTTGCTATGCTAGGATAGTGTATATAAAGTTTCTTTGGGATTGACCTGATAGGATGTGGTTGCAACAAAGTAAGGTGACAATTATACTTAGACATTATGTGAGTCTTCGCTTTTCAAAACCTCTTCGCAGGCTTGTTTGCTTGAGGACAAGCAAAAAGTTAAGTCCTGGGGAGTTGATATAGCATACTTATTACCAGTTTTAGGCCATGCTATTGGCTTTATTTAGGGTCTATTATGTGTGTTTAGGCTATGTTTTAAGGTCTTTACAGGTCCAAGTATGTTTTGGAGATATATGGAGATACTTGAAGCTTTTGGAACATTTAGAGGAGAAGAATCCGTAGCTGATCATTGAGAGAGTCAAAGTTCAAGACAGTCGGTGATCGACGACACTATCTTGGCGTCAACCTTGTCACAAGACCAAGATCGATCGATGTTTCACACTTGCCATTGATCGATAACCAATCCACAGATAGCCGATCTCAAGCCCAAGTTAAAGACAAATGATGAAGATACCCTCGACGAGTTGTTACCTAGATTTTAGGGTTTTATATTTATACTTTATGTATTATACACAAAAGTGTGTGGACAGAGTTTAGTTTTCTATTATAGTTTTAGGGTTTCTAGGGAAGAAGATTCATAACTCCATAGGGAGATTTGTATTGGAATCCCAATATTTATCTATGCATTATATTCAGACTATTGTTCTTACTTTAATTATGTCTTAGTAGTCATCAACTAGATTTAGGGTTGAATGATGACAATCATGGATTAGCCCAAAATTAGGATTGCTAGGTTAAGTTAATATCCATCAATTGAGTTGTGCTTAATGCTTGCATTCTAGAGTAGCTAACTAGGATCTCGAAAGTCGGACATGGACGACTACGAGAGTAGGTTTTGTGCCAGAATATAATCTATTGAACTAGGTTGTTAGGCGCATGCGAGAGCTGGTCTAATTAGCTTGGTGAAAATATCAAATGTCTTCACATTTCCTTTAGATTTCACCATCGATCGACATGAGGCCTTAGCCGTCGATTGATGGTCTTTCGTTTTACTTGCATACGAGAGTTGAAGTTAAAAGGGTTAGAATAGTTAATATTTGAGTTCTAGAATATTTTGTGTTTCCTATTCCATATAATTCATTAAGCCTGAAACCCTAGATTTAACATATTTAAATTTGATTTTAGTTAGTTTAATAACATATTTACATATCTGCATTATTATGAGATTTCCATATTTTATCTACACTTCTTGATAAAGAATATTTCATTGAACGGATTAAATACTATTGATATATATATATATTCACCTAGCTTACTTTAGAAATAAGAAATCTATTGTGTGCCATTGTTCTCTGTGGATTTGATCCCTAAGTACTACATCTGATCTCTCTTGGCAAGAGTTTTATTTATGTTTAAGATTAGAGTTAATTTGATAGTTAATTGTTTAGGATATTCATGCCTTGCTAGAATAATAAACACACCATGTCAGACATCAATTCAATTTCAAATAAAACTTAGGGACATGTTTAAATATATATTTCCATATAGTGAAAGTGTTTTTTTTTTCTTACAGCTGTCCACCAAAATCCTAACTAAACTATGTTTTCTATTAAAATTATTTTTGTTTCTCTGAATTTGTTTACACATCATTCTATTTGTTTTCACTACATTAAGTTACATGTTTCATTAAGTTTTTGTTTAGTAGTTAATGGTATTTCATTTTACTCTAAAATTTGTATCGTACAAAATTTATATAAATTACTGCATTGTTAGTCCATCTTCTTTGTTTTTTTTTGTATTTTGTAAAATTTTTAATTTCTGTCAAAACAGTTTGTTTATAAAATTTCTTTCTATACCTTTTATAAAATATTGAAAGATTCTTCTTCTTTTTCCCCCTGCTAATGGCAGCAAAAACTCTAACACGGCTAAAGTCAAATTTTAGGTTTGTATATGTTTCATGGCTTGCCACATGATCTAATTTGTGCAAGTATATGAAAATGAAGTTACGACCATCTTGTTTTACAATTGGGCTTAAATATAAATACACATGTTTTTTTTTGTTTATACTAGAAGAAGCAGCTGAAAAAAGCAATATGCAAGAAAGCGTTTGACAAAGTAAACATCGAGATGCCACTAAGTGATGCCATTCACATCTCGTCTTCCATTAAGCAGTACCTGAAGGAAGCGGCATCACGAGGATTCCATGAATCCGAACACTGCGTGATGATGGTATCCAAAGAAGTGAGCGAAATTATTCTAGGAAAAATCAAGTTAAACTCCCTGATCCCGGTAGTTTCGTTTGGACAACACTATTAGCAATGAGAGATTTCAAAGATTCCTTTGAGATTTAGGCTCTAGTGTAAACCTGATGCCCTATCCGGTGGCATTCGCTCTCGGGCTAACACAATTCCAACCTACCAGGTTCACTCTCGTTTTGGCTGATAGATCCACTAGAATTCCGGAAGGTGTGCTTGAGGACGTGCCCGTACGCATTCGTAACTGCGATTTACCTTTAGATTTCATAGTTCTTAAATATGAGCGAGAACCTCCAAATTCGATTATCTTAGGAAGACCTTTCATTGCCACTGCCGGGGCAATCACTGATGTCAGAGAAGGACGTTGTGGGAACCGAAATTCACACCATCGATTTTTGTAAATTAAAGAAATTCAAGAAACCCTAACTTTCCCTGAGGTCCCAATTCTCTGCTAAAGCCAACGACAAGTAATGGAATAAACGCAGAAAGTATGAAAAGATAACAAAATGGATCTATAGAAAAGTACATCTTATTTCGAATCCGCGTAAGAGTGTTGCGATCATTACAAAGGATTATCAAATCTTCAGCCGCAAGAGCTGTTAACAAGTTACCTAGTTCTAGCAACCAAAAACCTTAAACCTAGTTCGGTTGTACCTCGATAACAAAATACGAAAAATATATGAGTAAAGGCTTTGATTGATTTCAGACTGAACCTTATGAAAGGCTGCCAAACATAGTTCAATTAAAAGAGTAGACCAAGAGATCGAACTGCCGGAGAAAGTTTGTCTGGTAATCGAGTGCCAGTCATAGAAACCGAGCTTTTCGAGAATAAAGCTTAGGGTTTCTAAGTGCAATGAGTTGTAGAGTCTAAGGATATCAGAATTGTCGAATAAAGATGCAGAAACGTCTGAGCATAACTCTCTCCCTCTAGCCACCTAAGTTCTAAGTTCTTATAAGATAACAGAGCTTCTCTAGGTCTAAATCTCCGGATCCCCTGCCTTTAGCTCCCTTATATATGCCTTCTGGGTCGGTTCCCCTTTCCTTTTTTTCCCTTAGGTCGAGTTTATCGCTTCGCAGAAATATTCCTTTTTTTCTCGATCTTCGTCATTATCTTGGAAAATTGACATTTATCTTCCGGTTTCGCGAGATTTATCTTCTTCTGCAAGTAAAGATACACCGTCATAACATTGTTGGGCTCAATTTTGTATGAAATCACATGTGGGTATTTAGCTGCGTTCTAGGCCACTTTGAGCCGTATTTCGAAAACGTTTTTACGATTTATTTGAATGATCGTTTAATAATACGACGTCAATTTAGATAGGAAGTTCACAATTCTCGTATAGTTTAGACAACTGTGGTGTTGAGCTAACCGTTTCAATTTATACGATAACCATGAACTTCATCCTAGAAAATGAGTCTTTGGGGTTTTTATCGTAAAGTTCAAACGGTAACTCCGATTGAGACGTAGCAAAGAGAATTTAGATCGACATTCGAGAGGGAAGCCAATGGGTATGGTCTCACTCGCCATATGGCAAGATGGGAGATGTATTTGGTGACTGGGGTTCCTTTGTCGAGTCTAACTTGTTTTAGTCATAAAATCTTGACCGTAACTCCAATTGAGACGAAACGAAAAGCAGTTTGATAGAGAATCGAAGATGAATACAAAGGAGAGACACAGCTCACCCTGTGGCGATCCAGAATTGGAGAGCCGAGGTTGCCATATGGCGACCCAGTCTTTGAAAGGTCAGGTCGTCATATGGTGACCCGGACTTGGAGAGGTCAGGCCGTCATATGGCGACCCAGACAAGTTGAGCTCAGGTCGCCATATGGAAACTGAGACTGCTCGAGGTTAGGTCGCCATATGGCGACCCGGACTGCTTGAGGTCAGGTCGCCATATGGCGACCCAAATTGCTTGAGGTTAGGTCAGGTCGCCATATGGCAACCCGGATTGGTCGAGGTCAGGTCGCCATATGGCGACCCAGACTGGGTGAAGTCATGTCGCCGTATGGTGACCCGGACTGTGTTGTTCTAGGTCGCCATATGGCAACCCATGCTTCGCGTGTGTAGGTCGCCATATGGCGACCCAAGTTAGTTGAGTGTGGGTCACCATATGTCGACCCGTGCTTCTCGAGTACAGGTTGCCATATGGTGACTTGTGCCTTGAGAGTGTGGGTCGCCATATGGCGACCCGTGCTTCTTGTTGAGCAGAGGTGGTTCATTGATAGAGGAAGTCTGAAAGAGTGAAGAGGAAATAGAATTGGGGTGTCCGTACAAGGCTGTACAAAAAGGCCATACAGGCCGTACAATTGGTCGACCCGGATGATCATGGCCGTAAGTTACCCGAGGTAAATGTAACTTGACCAGAAGTTACATTTACCACTTACCACTCCTGTTCTGGCTTGACACAAGGATAAGGAAGAGAAATTAACAGGCTGGCTCATGTGGCTAGGAAAGGAAGTGCATCTGGTCAAGATGCCTTTGGCATCTCACGTGTGAAGGCTCTCGACCAAGTATTTGATTTAGGCGCCTTTCCGAGCCTTGACTACACATGCTTAGTCTTCTATTCGTTGTAACCTTATCCTAATGCTACCCTAATCCTTCCTCTATATATTGTAACCTCTGTTAAGTAATAATAATCAGACAGTTCATGATTTTCTGTTAGACTCCTAAACATGATTACATTTTAGTCTTGTTCTTTGGTTAAACTTTCGTTCTAATCTCTAGACTATCATCAAACTTAAGATTATCTAAAACATTTCTTGGTATCAGAACCAGGTTCCTCATAATCTGGGTTTGATTCTCGCCAATACTCAAGACTTTTAGATCTTATACATTGTTCAAGACAATCAAGATGGAAAACAACAAGGCTGTGGTTCCGGTTACACTCAAGGGAAGAAACTACCTCCTATGGTCTTGGTTGGTGAAGACTGCGGTGGGAAGTAAGGGGTTGTGGGGACATATCACGTCAGGTGAAGCTCCAAATTCATTAATGAGGATGAAAATGATGAGGAGGATCTCACAAGCGAGGAGGAAAAGTGGTTGCAAGAAGACATGTTGGTTATGTCTATTCTCCAAAGCTCGTTGGATCCCTCAATCTTGGAGGCATATAGCTACTGTTAGAAGGCAAAAGACCTTTGGGATACACTCAAGAAGGTGTATGGGAACATCTCAAACCTGAGTTGGGTGTTTGAGGTGAAGAGGGCAATCAACAATCTGGTTCAAGAAGACATGGAGTTTACAAGGCACTTGGGAAAGTTTAGAGATTTGTGGTCAGAGATGGAGATGTTGAGGCCAAACACTATTGACCAAGATGAGCTGAATGAGAGGAGAGAGCAAGATAAGGTCTTTGGACTCTTACTGACCCTAAATCCCACTTACAATGATCTGATCAAGTACATAATCAGGGCTGGAAAACTTCCGGATCTAGAGGATGTATGCGCCCAAATTCAGAAAGAGCAAGGGTCTCTTGGACTCTTTGGAGGAAAAAGGAGAGCTCTCTCTAGCCAATCAAGTTGAGGTTTCGCAAGCAAACAAAGTCATGCACAACCGGTTTGAAGAGAGGAAGTTCAATGGAACATGTGATCATTGTAAGAGGTATGGACACAAGAAGAGTCAGTGCTAGATATTACATCCACACTTGAAGCCGGCTTAGTTCATGAAGGACAAGGATGCAAGAGCTCACCTCTCCTATGGAACCAGTGAGCAACATGGGACAAGTGCTGCGGGTACCTCAAAGCAGATCAATGAATGATATGGACGAGAGATGGTGGCCATGTCACAAGCCACTCACCAAATAACCAGAGGTTCAATGAAAATGACTTGATTAGGAGATCAGACATTGATGCTCTAATCAAGATCGTCAAGGACAATGGTAACACCCTTGGGTATTCTTTTTATGCTTCCTCGGTTAGAACTGGTAGTATTGATCAGTCTAGGACTACATATGAACCAGCTAGAAGTTGTCACTCATATAATGCGTGTAACATGTCTAAACCTTTGATAATTGACTATGGTGCATCCCATCATATGATTAGTGATCCTAGACTTATGAAAGATATTGAATCTTCTCATGGTCATGTATTGACGATTTTTGTGATTTATTTGGCCATGACCAGGAGTCTTATTGATCCGAGAGTCATCGATATGTGCTGGAGAAACCAGTTAGTGGTCTTGGCGTTGGTGTGAATTCAGACAGGTTGACATTCATCCTTTTGAGGGTTTCAGGGAAGATAACGTCGATGGTGCTTCCTGTGTCCATGAGGACCCTGGTGACTACAAGATCTTTTATCACAAGATCGATCACAAGTGGGTCGTTGTGAGGTTTGTCGATTCCGACGGTCTCATGTTTCTCGAAAGTGATCATGTCATTTGGGACTTCGATAGGTGGAGACTAGTTAATACTTGACTCGGCCTTCCCTTTATAAGCCTTTATTGATGAGACAGTGTCGTGGTAGTATTGTGATCCTTTGATGATCATGTTTACTATGCAACGATTATTGTCGTTGCCTCTATCATCAGGTTTTCTTCTGTGTTTCCCATTCTCGCCCGACCGGTTCCCTGGAGAAGTGTTTCCAGATGGCGGGTTTTGGTCATTTTTTGGCTGATGATCGGTGTCTCTAATGAGAGCTTTTATATCAGTTACATCCAAGTTCCTCATGCGAATAGTTTTGCTGTTACTCTTGCGCCAGAGTGTCCCTTAGTCTGGTGAAACTCGCAGAAGGTATTCTTGTTGTAGGTGTAATTTTGCGTCCACGTGTTTCCCAACATTTTTTTCATTTTATGGTGCGGAGTTAATGGCATATTTATGCGCTCCTCGAATATCTTCACCCTGTGATGTACGTACTTTTGGTTAAGAGAGATTTTCTTTTTATTTTGGCTTCTTGTTTAACGCTGCATCTTTTGAAGATGCTCTCGTGAGTTAATGCTTTTGCGATAGGAATTTCATCTATTATTTAATGATTATGTAGTCCATGGCTTTGTGGAAGAGCATCCTGGATCGTGCGCGGTTCTCGAGAGATATCCACTTCCTAAACTTTGACTTGTACCAGAGCGTCTTTCTGAGCGCGTGATAGGGCCTGATAATTACCACTATTGTGACATGATATCAACCCTATTTGGAGTCCATTATATGTGTTTGGAGTATGTTTTAGAGTATTTTCAGGTCAAGGTACGTTCTGGAGAACTTTGGTGATTCTAGAGCTTTTAGAGATGTAGAACTATACATATATGTCAGATTTTTAGCTATTGATGGAGAAATTTCCACGGTGAGATTGAGCTGATCTTTTTACAGAAGATAGATAAATTAGCTTTCCAATGCCACCGGTTTAAGGTCAATCAGGATCCTACAGCCAAAGTTATGGCCGTTTTACTAGAGAGTGGTCTGTCTGCCTCGCCAAAGTAAGCTGTCGAGAAGATGAATGAGTGTCGATTGACGGCACAGACTTGGTGTCGATCGACGGTGAACCCAGAAGACAGGCCGGACTTGTTTTATGGCCGAGTTAAGCCCAAAAGCTACCACAAATTACCAGAATACCCATGGATGACCTAAAAAACCTATTTATATGTTTTCTAAGCTATTGTTGACGGCAACGATAAGGGGGATTTCTTTTATTTATTTTTCTAGGGTTAGGAGAGAAGGGAGGAACTCCGTCAGAGTCCTCCAGGAACTCCGCCAGAGTCCTCCAGGAACTCCGTCAGAGTCCTCAGGAACTCCGTCAGAGTCCTCCAGGAACTCCTTTGGTTTTATATTATATCTATTCTATTCATCTATGATTTCTGTGACAAAGATCATGTATGAGTAGATCTCTTGTTAGGTTTAGGATTTATTAATGGTATTGATGGATTAGTCAAACAATAGAATAGCTAGGGTGATTATTAGATCTATCAATAGAATTGTGTTTATTGCTTGTGTTCTAGAGTATCTAACTAGAACCATGATCATAGAATAGCTAAGCGCAAGCGAGAGCATGGTATACTACCAAAATTAATCTGTTGAGCTCGGTTGCTAGAAACAAACGAGAGCTGATTTAGTTAATTTAGTGAACTTATCGAATTAGGTCATAAAGCTTGACACAAGAGACCATCGATCGATGCAGGATCATTTCTATAGATCGACCGGTCATTTCTGTGTCAACAAGCGAGAGCTGAGACATCGAAATTATTCAATATATTAGACTCGCAGCGAGAGCTGGTTGTCTTTTACATTAGATATCGAGTTCTATGATTAATACCCTTAGCTTCTATCTTCTATAATCCACTTGCCTGAAACCCTAGATCTAAATATTTATTGTTACTGTTTACAACAACCAATCAATCAACTTGCTAATTATTCACTTCTTATTAATCTATTTGCCTAGCTTAATCGCGACTATATTGAGTTTATTGTGTGCCCACGATCCCTGTGGATTCGATCCTAAATACTACAATTTGACCTCTCTTGGCAAGAGTAGTTCGTAGGGTTAATTTGATAGAGTTTGCATTGAAATACATAAAAACCCTCCTGTCAAATTTGGCGCCGTTGCCGGAGAGCGAGGATCACCATTAGTAGAGGTGTCAAGTGGGTGGATTGCCCCATGGGCTAACCCAAACCAATTTCAATTTGTTGGGCTATGGGTGCACCCGTTTAACAAATGGTCTAACTCGGAAAAAACACAAATTGGAAAAAAACAAATGGGCAATGGGTGCCCATGGATTTCTAAAGACATATTTTCATGATTTGACATAAAATATAGTTTTATAGTTTGATGAAAAACACAGTTTTAACAAAAATTAAGAATCAATTTTTGATGAAAAACCCAATTTCACAATTTTAGCGGAAAATGTAATTTCAGATTTTGACACGAAAAAATGATTTCAAAGTTTCGTCAAACCAATCGTATTCTTCGCCAAAATCAGGATTTAATGTTTTTGACGGGAAAAACATGATTTTACGGTTTTGAAAAAAAATAATTTCTTACGGTTTGGGAAAATGTATTTTTACGATTTTGGTGGGAAAAACATGATTTACGGTTTTGGCAGAAAAATATGTTTTTAAGGTTTTGGCGTGAAAACGAATTTTACGGTTTTGGCGGGAAAACATGTTTTTACGGTTTTGGCGGAAAAACTTAATTTACCAGTTTTGGCGGGAAAACATAATTTTATGGTTTTGACGGGAAACTAAAATTTTATGTTTTTAGCGGAAAAACATGATTTTACGGTTTTGGTGAAAAAACATGTTTTTACGATTTTGGCGAGAAACATAATTTTACGGTTTTGGCGAGCAACATGTTTTTATAGCTTTGGTGGGAAGCCAAAATTTTACGGTTTTTGGCGGAAAACTGAAATTTTACGGTTTTGGCGGGAAGCCAAAATTTTATGGTTTTAACGAGAAAATAAAAATTTATTGTTTTGGCGGAAAAACGAAATTATGATTAATAGTTGAACTTAAAATTTGCTATAATTCTTATGGTTTACTTTTTATAATTGGATTGAAAGATTTACTTATATTTGGTATTAGTATAATGTTATAGATTGAGTGTATATAAAATAATTCTTAATTAATTTAAAGTAATATTAAAAATAACTTATAAATGGGTGGGTTTGAGTTTTGTTCAATTGGACATGGGTGAAATTGGGTATGGGTGTAAATGGGGTTGGGTTAAATATGGGTGTGGGTGTTTGGGATGCAGAAAGATAAATGCCCAATTGGACACACCCATTTGGGTGCGGTCCAACCCAATTGACAGCCCTACCATTAGACATGATTAATAGGTTTGGTTTAGGTTTTTATTTTCTGTTTTAGTTACTTACATAAAATTTTCCTTGTCTTTCAGGTACATGCAGAGCAATACTAGGAGCAGAAGGAAAAATGCTTACTTTCTCAGAACCCAGCGACTATTGGATGCACCATCCGCAGAGAGAAATGTCTAGAATCGATTGACACCTCTCTTGGACGAACATCGATCGACACTGCTACTCTACCATCGATCGAGTATTGACCTGCGAGTAGGGATGGTTACGGCACTTATTCTGACTAGGGATGAGAATGGAGACCTGGATGACCCTGAGGGTCATATGTGTAATGCAGCAGGTCAGAAATTAGATGCACATGGGGCTGTAATCCCTAAGCATCGATCGATAGAAGAATTGATCAGGCCTACTCAACTTTATGTTAATAGGTCTGTGATTCAACCTCGACAAATTCATGGTATCGATGGGTAGATAAGACCTGCATACTTTAATCATGTGTTCAAGCACCCCTTTCATGGCCTTCCCCATGAAGATCCCATGACCACTGTTTTTTATGTTTTAATAGGGTAATAATATCCTAAACAAACATCAGTCAAATTAACCCTTAATCCTAACACACAAAATAATAATGCTCTTGTCAAGAGAGATCGAGTGTAGTTCTTAGGGATCAAATCCACAGAGAACAATGACACACAATAGATTTATTATTTCTAAAGGCTAAGCTAGGTAACTATATATATTGGTAGCAAGTAATCATGTCAAAGAAATATTCCTTATTAGAAGGTATAGATGCAATATGGAAATATGCTAGTAATGTAAATATGTAAATATGATAGTAATGAAAATATGAAAATATGCTAGGTCTTGGGTTTCAAAGCACACTTAGCACCCGTAATACTAGCACACCACACAAGCACACTTACAAGCACCCTTACTACTAGTTCAATATATAAGGTATGAATATAAAACACTAAAATCTAGGTTAAAACTCGTCCAAGGGGTAATCGGTAATCTTGTGACATGTCTCTTACTTGAGCTTGAAAGTCGACTGTCAGTGACCTGGATATCGATCGATTGCAAATTGCAGCATCGATCAATCTTGGTCATGTCACATCAATCGACGCCTACAATGTAGCATCGATTTATGGTAATCTCGTACTTCAATTCTCTTCAATGATCAGCTATGGATTATTCCTCTCCAAAAACTCCAAAAAGCTCCAAGTATCTCCATATATCTCCAAAACGTACCTGGACATGTAAAGACCTCAAAACATAGCCTAGACACACATAACATACCCTAAATAGAGTCTATAACATGTTCTAAACTGGTAATAAATATGCTATATCAACTCCCTCAGACTTAACATTTTGCTTGTACTCAAGCAAACAAGCCTGTGTAAGATGTTTTGAAAAGCGAAGACTCACATATTGTCTAAGTATAATTGTCACCGTTGCTTTATTGCAACCACATCCTATCAAGCTAATCACAGAGAAACTTTATATACCCTATAAGAGTATAGCAACCAAATTCATTCTACCAACAACTTAGGCGAATACTATTTTGACTCGCCCCCTCTACTGATTTCATTTCTTTGCATAAAATAATGTATATGCTTTACCTTGGGAGTATCGATCAAGGGACACATGGACTCTTATCTCTGCAAGTATCTGAACAGACAGGTAGCCTTCTCTAATTCCTTTCCTCTCTCTCTTCTCAGTTCTTCTCAGTCAATGTCTCCCTTGTTTTAAAGGTTTCAATTTATTTTCTTAATTGACTGAGATAGCTGGATAAGCTTCCATGAATCAAGCCCTAATGATTTTTGCCACCAGATTCTGTTCACTTTTTTTTGACCTTTATCTCTTTTAGGATCATATGAATCAAGATTTAATGGTTGTAGCCACAAAATCCTGTTCAACTTTTTTTTTAAACTGAAGGGGAGAGATAGGGGAATCAGAAGCACACCAAACTTTTACCTTCCAGACATGCAGAATGAATCCGATCCAATGTATACCAAATCCCAAAGCAAGCATATAATGTCAGGATTAGTGTTGGAAATCAACTTTGGTTCCTTCAAACTATTTAAGCAAGTGTGATATAGTGGCAGGATGATCCACTTTAATATCTCTAGTAATCCTATGAAAATAACCTTCTAAGAATGGTGCTTATAGCATGGTTAGTCAATAACAAATCTTGATAATAGTCCTCTTCTTGACTCAATAATTTTTTTAAAAAAACTTATATAGATATAAATAACACTAAAAAACAATCAAATAGCATTAGCGAACCTCCCCCAGACTTAAATTACACTGTCCCCAGTGTAATCCGCCCTGGATTGGTTAGAAAAATTAAATCATAAGTAATTAGCTTAAGTATAGAACTCGATACCTCTCTATGTAAGAGAGCGTCGATCGATGCTAGACCTGTAAGTTCCTATTTCTTATAAAACGTAAAATATAACACATACCGATATACCTCCCCCAGACTTAAACAACACTATCGTCAGTGTTATACAGTCTGAGATTGGAGAAGAAATAAATAAAAAGGACAATTTTAACAAGGAAAAACTGATACACCTTCTCGTTGATGGTGACCGTCGATAGACTCAGTTTAAGTGCCTATCGATCGATGCGATGGTTAATCCGTCGATCAGCAGTGATCAAGTGTCGGTCGATGCTCTATGCAGATTGTCTTCCTCGTTTTTTTGAGTATCTGAAATAAATAAATACGAAAATTAGTATAAAATGAAGAATAAAAACTAATTAAAAATTACTAAACAGTGGGTTGCCTCCCACTCAGCGCTTGGTTATAGTCTTAAGCTCGACATTGTGAATGCTCTGACTAGAAAGGAGGTTGATCAACACTTGGAAAACAAGTGGCTACATCTTCGTTGCTCTTATGAAACCATGTGCCAATGAAGTTCTGACTGCTTCATCTCCTCTGGTTTTCTCGTTCTTTATGATCTCCTTATTAACTTCTAATGAATGCATTCTTCTTTGTAGATTTTGATTACTGCACTAGAGCATTCTAAGTCTGGCAGCTGTAGTGTCTGACATTTCCTCTAGTTGCTGGAGAAACATCGTCCTTCATTAGGCACTGAGAAAAAACAATATCAGAGAACCTTTCTGTAATGCCCCGACCGTCCACAACTAATGGGCCACCCACGCCCGCTCTCTCGACCCGTGGGCCCCACCTCATTCCAACGGCCGGTGCGTTATTTTTTTCCAAGGCTCGAAATCATTGTATATTGTCCCTGGAATCACCACATGACCTTTCTCCGTGCTTTGGCCTCACTCACACGGTATCACGAATCACTTCCCGATAGGTCACCTATCCTTTCACTACTCCAGCATAAGCACGATTAACCCTGGAGTTCTAAACGAATGTGTGACGGAAAAGGTAAGTCAACTTTGGTGACATAGGTAGCCAAATCAATTCTCTTAAGCCTTTTCACATATCACAAACTCGGGATGTTACAATTCACCCCCTCTCAAAGAGCGCAACGTCCTCGTTGCGGCCCACGATAGGTCTCAAGACGCCTCTCGGGTCAGAAACCGAGATGGCTAACCAGCTATGATACAACTTATAACGCCCCGACTGTCCACAGCTAATGGGCCACCCACCCCCGCTCTCTCGGCCGGTGGCCCCACTTGTTCCAACGGTCGGTGCGTTATTTTTTTCCAAGGCTCGAAATCATTGTATACTGTCCCTGCAATCACCACATGACCTTTCCCCGTGCTTTGGCCTCACTCACACGGTTTCGCGAATCATTCCGATAGGCACCCATACCTTTCACTACTCCAGCATAAGCATGCTTATCCCTGCAGTTCTAAACGAATGTGTGACGGAAAAGGTAAGTCAACTTTGGTGACATAAGTAGCCAAATCAATTCTCTTAAGCCTTTCTACATATCACAACTCAGGATGTTTACACTTTCTTCTAATTAGTATTCTGCTGCGAACTTCTGTTTGTTGAACTTAGTATCGATCGATGGCGTAAGATTGTCATCGATCGATGTCACTCTATCTGGTCTAATCGCATGCTCTCTCTGAAAGTATCCATGTCTTGCTTCATCTCATCCATGAGTGTAGTCAAATTCGTAAGGCATTTATCAATAGGATAGTAGACATCATCAAGCCTCAGATAGAAATCATCCAGTGACATCTCTTGAGCTTTATAGATCTCATGCACAATATCATCAATGTCTGTTATGCTGTATGTTTCCTGCTTTTGTTCCTCGCTGTCGATCGATGCTGGTATCTGTACGTTGATCGATGGCTGTTGCGGTTGTCCAAAGAAATTTCCTGAGAGTTCAGCCATTAGAAGGGCGTCTGCTACATCTTTCGTTGGTTGAGTTAGAATTCTCCCATAAAGACCTCGTGCACGTCCTTCTACATCTCTGAAAATTCAAATTCATCTTATTTGAGATAACCAGCTTATGTTTCTTCTGGTCCAAGTGAAGGATCTGTTTACGTTTGATATCGTTTGATGGCCAAGATAGGCCGAATGATTGATTACTCTCGCGTCATTACCCAGAAAGCTTCATCATCATCGTGATCTGAATCATATTCCTCGTAGGTTCACTGTATCCTTGGCATACCCAATTGGTGATCGATTGATGGTCTATGGTTACCATCGATCGATGCTCGGGGATTAGATCGGTGCCCAAAAAGGTTTTCCAGCTCCATGGCCATTGCAAGTATGTATGGCACATCCTCCTTCGTGACGTTTTAGAATATCTACCATCCCATAAGCTCTTGTGTGATCATCTGGATCTCTC
Organism: Moricandia arvensis; assembly: GCA_905132765.1. Classification (NCBI taxonomy): domain Eukaryota; kingdom Viridiplantae; phylum Streptophyta; class Magnoliopsida; order Brassicales; family Brassicaceae; genus Moricandia; species Moricandia arvensis. The sequence goes on from CAJHQP010002372.1 coordinate 67,029, forward strand.
ATAATACCGAACTCATCTGTTGTAGATAACTAGCTTGTCTGTCGTGTTTATCTGCCGAATCATGTTCAGGTTCTACTTCGTGCTCAATATCGAGCGATGGCATATTGTTGCTGTCTCGATCGATGTTGATTTCCCTGGTTCATGGGAACATGAAAAAACTCCAGTCTCTTCCATAGAAAGCCCTCGGTAATCGATCATCTCTTCTTCTCTGTAGTTTTCATCGTATTCGAGGTGGGCTAGGTTGTAATCGTAATCAGCATGTGGATATGGATCGTTTCTGGGGTATGGGTGTCGATCGATTCTGAAGGGTGGGTGTCGATCGATTGTTGAATCTGCAGGACTGTCGCTCGATGCTAAGGGTTGGGTGTCGATCGATGTTCCACTCTACCGATTACTCATTGCACTCGTAATTGCAGGAACATGTGGCCAAAAAGCTCTGCATCGTTACACAATCTCGTGATGGAAGGTTTATTCTGTAGATATCATAATAAATATTATGATCAATCAAGGAAGACACAACTTGTTTGTCTTCATATCACATATAGCTCTACGGTGGCCATGAAAGCTCTTCCGAGTACAAGGAAGAAGTTCCAGTTGATCTGGATGTCCATCACATGGAAATCTATCGGGACTAGGACATCTTTGAATTCATAGTGGGACATCTCTGCATATACTTCGTGAGTCTACTTTAGAGCAGTCCACAAAGATGAAAGAATCGTTGGAAGTCTCTATTCTGAGTTTGACTTCTCTGCTATAGCTCTGGTATGATGCTCACTGATGATCTGGTGTCGGCATAGGGAATTGGGAAATTCATCGATTTTTGAGTATGACATGGCACCACTAACATCCAAGGATCACTTTTCCTCTGAGTTAACATGAAATTTCGATCAATTTGTAGTGCCTTGTGTCGATCGATGCTTTTGTGGTCTGATCAATGGACTCGGATTTCCTTTCTTCTGCGGCTTCTCTTTCTTCACTTCTACCCAAAAATCATCATCAATCACAGGCATTGACGTGATATTCCTGCCCCGTCTCTTCTTCCTCTTTGACGTAACTTCATATTTCGTAAGGGTTTTCACTCTTATGCGTCATCTAACTTTCCAACTTTTCCACGCGGATGCTGATATCTTCGATTTTTGTGTTTAGGTGTAGTACAAGAAATCTAACTTTTCATTGAAATCCACCATTCATCTTCTCCTGTTCCCTCAGTATTTTGTCAAACATAAATTCGATCCATGTCTCCCTGGTTGGTTTTGAAGTTTATGCACTTCTCGTAGCTTGGGTATTAGCTTCTGCTTCTGGCATTAGCGATTATAGCCCCATGATTGTCTATCCTCTGACCTACTGCATTACTCAGATGACCACTGAGGTCATCGCAAGTTCTCCATTCTCTGTTCTGAACCACAATTATAGGCGCAACCATCTGAACTCGTCTGCTGTCGTCGATCGATGCAGATGAGATACTGCTCGATCGATGCTAAGTGATCAATACCGGTCGAGGCTAGAGATTCTGGTATCGGTCGATGGTTAAGTTATGATGATGTTGATGCTGTCTGTAAAGCTGTATCGGTCGATGCTCGAAGGTACGCTGTCGATCGATGCGTGTCGTATTTCTTTGCGGATCGTGCGTTCGATGTTGTTGTGGGTCAGAGAACAGTAAGTCTTGTCCTTTGTTTTCCTGGTACTCTTTTGCATGCACCTGAAAAACAAAGAAAAAGAAAAATCAGTAACCTTGAAAGTAACAAACCTAGACTAAGTCCTAGAAAATAAATCTAATGGCGATCAATGTTTCCGACAACGCGCGCAAATTTGACGTGTGTGTGTGTGTTGTTTTAATGTTTTAATAGGGTATAATATCTTGAACAAACAACAGTCAAATCAACCTTAATCCTAACACACAAAATAATATATACTCTTGTCAAGAGAGATCGAGTGTAGTACTTAGGGATCAATCCACAGAGAAACATGACACACAATAGATTTCTTATTTCTAAAGGCTAAGCCTGGTAACTATATATATGATAGCAAGTAATTATTAGAAGGTATAGATGCAATATGCGAACTATGCTAGCTAATGTAAATATGGAAATATGCTAGTAATGTAAATATGCTAGTAATGTATATGGAAATATGCTAGATTAGGGTTTCAGGCAAGTGGATTATAGCTAGACACGAGGGTAAAGGGTATTTAATCATGGAACTCGAAATCTAATGTTAAAAAACACCAGTTCTTCGCATGCGTGCCTAATCTATTGACTGAGTCCAATGTCTCAGCTTCTGCGCTTGTTGACACGGATGACCGTCGATCGATGGCATTGATACTCGCGTCGATCGATGGTTTCTTGAGCCAAATGATATGACCTAATTCAATAAGTTCACTAGATTGGCTAAAGAAACTCTTGTTTGTTTCTAGCAACCTAGCTCAACATAATAGATTTCGGTAGTATGCCATGCTACTCTCTTGGCGCCTTACTATCCTATTATCAGGGTTTTAGTTAGCTACTCTAGAACACAAGCAATAAAAATAATTCTATTAATAGATCTATAATGAACTTAACATTCTATTTATTGCTAATCCATCATACCATTGATAACCTAAACTTAGTTGATGACTACTCAGACATAAATGAAGTAAGATATTAATATGAATAAAATGTATAGATTGAATATTGGGTTTCAAGGCATAGTTAGAACACTTAGTACCCTAATACTAGCACAATCAGAAGCACACTTACAAGCACCCCTACTACTAGCACCCCTACTACCTAGTGCGATAAATAAAGTATAAATATAAACCCTAAAATCTAGTCAAACTCATCCAAGGGTAATCTTGTAATCTTGTGTCATGTCTCTAACTTGGGCTTTGAAAGTTGGCTGTCTGCAAACTGGGACATCGATCCGATGGCAGATGTGCAACATCGATCGATCTTGGTCATGTAACATCAGTGACGCCTACGTTGTAGAATCGATCGATGGCTAATTCGTACTTCAATTCTCTTCAATGATCAGCTACGGATTATTCCTCTTCCAAAAGCTCCAAAAGCTCCAAGTATCACCATATATCTCCAAAAACGTACCTAGACCTGTAAATACCATCAAAACATAGCCCTAGACACACATAAACAAACCCTAAATAAAGTCCTATAACATGGTCTAAAAATGGGAATAAATAGGCTATATCAAACACCTTGAAACACTATGAGGATTTGTGTGTTTAGCATCCCAGAGCATGAAGGAACTACAGACTATCTCCTCTGCAAGTTAATTTAAGTATTCTCTCTCTCGGAATGCTGTTGTTTGGCTGAAACTTCTACCACCAGGATCTCTCACTACCTGGAACAATGCAAAGACCGAAGAGCTAAAGGATTAAAATTTTGACATTCTCTCAGGTACCTACTGAAAGGTTCAGAAGTTCTTGGGACATATTTAGGGGTACAAAAAGACTGTCCACATCATGGTTTCCACGTGGTTCAACTGCTGGAATTCTTCTGCATGGGTATTAATGTGCAGTATCATATGATGCTGGATCAGGCAAGCAAAGGGAACTTTGAAACAATGACTCCAGAGGAGCTAAGAGACTGATTAAGAACTTTGTGTCTAACAAAATATCAAGAATATGGATACTCACAAAATGCAATCAAGTGTTACGAATATTGACAAGAGTCATTGAAGTCGAGGACAAAACTAATTTTGTACATGGAAGTCTCTTTGGTGGAACAGGCCTGCAGAAGAGGAAGGAAATCATATAAATGAAATCTGTTTTGCAAGGCCATATTAAGAGGATGGAATCTATAATGGAACGAGCCATAGAAATTCAGCCAGAAGATGAGTGCATACTTAATCTTAGGTTGGATTTTATCCACAAAGAGCTGAATAGAAAATTAGAAGCCATGAAACACCCATGTCAGGATGCTAATCACCCATAATACTCAGGACAGTCGAAGCTGTGAAGAGGATATAAGCTCTAGTTAAAGGGGAAAGTTGGGGAGAGCAAGAGCACCAGGTTGATGCCATATTAGATAATGACTTTGGGGAAGTAATCGAGCATGATAAGATGGAAGAAAGTGCTTTTCTAGTCAAAAGTTCTATGAACTTTGGGAAGCTCGCACTGGTGGTCGAATGACACCATCAGATGAGCATCGATCGACACCCATAGAAGAGTACGTAGAAACTTGAAAATTTCAGAGCCACTCAGACTTCGCCAACGACACCCGCATCCTTTCCAGCCTGTACTGTGTTAAAACGGGACGGCTGTCGATCAACACCATCAGGCGACCAATGATCTACAACAGCAGCTGAGCACGGATCGACACTCGCCCGTGGCAAGCACTGATGCACACCGCTTCAATGCAACTATCATCCATCTCAGACATCACGGCCAACAGTGAACACCAATCAACGACATGTAGATGCACCACAACAAGAGCAATAGACTCTTGTTGAAAACTCCGTCGTTGTGAGCATTGATCAACGACACACACCCGATGTCGAGCGATACCATCTGGATGGACATGACTCTGTCATGGATAAGCAGGGCAACAAAAGAAAGAAATCCAGAGAAGTGATGAAATCTAGGAAACCCTATGTTCCCAAACACCTCAGGAGAGAAGCTAACAAAGTTGAACTTGATGGATTTAAAATTAGAGTGAAGGAGGGTTCCTAAGGATATGTCTTTCGAGGATGCATATCAACCAGTACATACACGGTAATTTCTTCAGAGAGATGAAGGAGACAGATAAGGAAATTGAGCTGTTGGTTATTTTGGGCAGCCGTCGATCCAAGAAGACACTGAAGAAGGAATAAGGATCCCGAGTAGTTTATGATTTCCTGCTTTATACATGACACCAATTTCTGATACGCCTTATGTGATACTGGATCTGCAGTCAGCATCATGGCCAAAGACACTACATAACTTTTATTAAAGGTAGAACCTTCTCAAGAGAGTTTCACTTTTCGTGGATAACTTCAAGGTAAACTTAGCAGCATGATCAAGAATGTTAAACTAGAGATCAAGGAATGCACAGTCCCTGTGGACTTTCATGTTTTGGGAATCAAATCAGGTCGAGAATATTTTCTTCTTTTGGAAGAGCCTTTATAGCTACAGTGGGGGAAGTTTTTGATCTCAAGAAGAATAAGATGTGCCTTACTAATATTGACGAAAATTTCTTCTAGGATCCATTGGGAAAGACAAAAAGTGAGGGGTTTATTTCATCGATACAGGCGTCTGAAGATCCAGAAAACGCATCTGATTCAAACGCGAAACCAAAGAACCAGCATCACGTCGATCGACGCTCGCCTAATAGCGTCGATCGACACTCTCCAGATTTTAGAGAAACCCGTGATTGAAAAGCCTAAGTCTAGGGGAAGAGCCAAGAAGAAGAAAAAGAAAAAAGGTAGATGCTGATTTCTTGTCACCAGTTCCTTCGCGATGTTATGAGGGAAGTCTTGAGCATAGGATGTGCTGCAAAGGATGTCTGCAACCTTTTACCAAGGTCAGGGTGATATGTGATCCAGAGCTGAAACACAAAGGGGAAGCTTCTTGACATGAAGGTTTTTTATGTATTTTAATGCAAACTCTATCAAATTAACCCTACGAACTACTCTGCCACGAGAGGTCAAATTATAGTAATTAGGGATCAAATCTAACAGGGAGGTGAGCACACAATAAACTTAATAAAGTCGCGATTAATCTAGGAAAATAGGTAATAAGCAGTGAATAACGGTAGCAAGTTGATTGATTGGTTGTTGTAAACAATAATAATAAATAGCTAGATCTTAGGGTTTCAGACAAATGGATTATAGAGGATAGAACTTAAGTGTATTAATCATAGAACTCGATATCGAATGTAAAAGACAACCATCTCTCGTTGTGAGTCTAATCTTTTGACTAATTCCGATGTCTTAGCTCTGGCTTGTTGACACTTAATGACCATCAATCGATGACAATGATCATGCGTCGATCGATGGTCTCTTGAGTCAAGCTTTATGATCTATTCGATACGTTCACTAAATTAACTAAATCAAACTCTCGTTTGGTTTCTAGCAACCTAGCTCAACAAAATTAATTCTGGTGAGTAGACCATGCTCTCGCTTGCGTCTAACTATCCTATGATCAGGGTTCTAGTTAGATATTGTAGAACACAAGCAATAAACAAAATTTTGTTGATAGATCTAATAATCACTCTAGAAATTTTATTGTTTGGCTAATCCATCAATATCATTAATAAACTCTAAACCAAACAAGAAATCTACTCAGACATGATCTTTTTCACAAAAATCATAGATTAATAGAATAAATATAAATTAGAAATCAAATAAAGAACCAAAGGATCTCCAGGAGGACTCTGAAGGAGTTCCTCCCTTCTCTCATTGATAAGATCCTAGGATGCTCTCTGGAAAAGATGGGATAGATCCTTGCAGAAACGAATCAAAAGACTCAAGTTTCTCAAGGCATGTGGATCGAATGGTGACACAAGAGGGATGAAGAGACTCTTGATACTCCTAGGCGACTGATCTGGATATGACACACCAAATAAGAAGCCCTTAATTCTGGATATTACACACCAGAAACCTTAAGCAATCTTGACATAGAAGTAAGGAAGAAGAAACAAGTTTTTGACTGAAAAGATGATGGTTTATTACTCAATTTCGTCCAGCATATAAAGGGAGAAGGCTGTAAACGCACAGCATCTCGAAAACATAAGAAAAGAAGGCCAAGAGGCTCCTCTCGAAAATACATAGAGACTAAATGAAAAGCATAGGATAAAACATAACATAAGGTCGGTCCAAGGTGTAACCGAGATGCATCATCTAGGGAATGTGAGAAGTAGTCTTGTGGCCTCGTTAAAAACCTCCCCGTAAAACCCATTGGGACAAAACCAAAGTGAGGAAAAGAGTACACACAATCCTAGTTGCCTAGATGATGATCAGCTTGAAGGTGGAATGGATTGAATGATGGTTAAGGTGTCTTGGATGATCAAGCTTCAACCAAGACCAATGTATTCTTCTTGTTTCAAAGCACTCTTCAATGTTGCATCCTCAGCTACAAACTCTTCAGGTTCAGGTTCAGGTTCATGCTTCCATTCCTTGGTGCTTTCCAATATCACATCATCACCTCCCTCTTCAAAAAGATTTGTCCTCAAATCTGATTTAGCTGCAATAGAGGGGACCAAGTCAGTAATATCAAAGTTTAAAATCAGATTATACTTACCTTGCAAGCCTCTTTGATAGGCATTGTTGCTGACTGGTTCGAATATGTAGAAGACATTGATCCATTTAGTTCCTGATTCATCACTCAAACCTGATACATTGAAACAAAGCAAGTTAGCACATGAAAATTTATCAAAGAGTAATAATCTTATCCCAAATTGGTTTTTGCTCGGTTTTGGCTTGTGTGCTGCATCTGGTGGTGCTTCATTGATTAGGATGAAGCCAGTGAAGTCTTGGTGCTTATCCTGATCCAAATCTGGTGGCTTGAACCTCTTATCTTCCTCACACTTGTTGTTTCTTTTGTATGCTTCCAAAGCTTCATCATAATCTGCACATGGCTCTTTTGAGAAAAACAAGTGCATCATATCTGTGTAATCGATAAAAGAACTCTTGAAAACATGATCACTTACCTTAGCATGCTCACCTGGTCGCCATATATAGGATTGAGATGTTTTAAACTCAGAAAAATTCAAAGATAGCCAATACAGGATCACCCGATTTGTAGAACCCATAACTCTTTCATCTGAGAAGATTTGGACCTGATTCCAAATCGATGTGAGACCCTGATGAGTTACATTTCCATGGCAGTCGAGTTTGTTGGTTAATTCCTTGAGGTTGTTGAGATATGAACCTCGGACTGCTCCTATGTCAAAGCTGGCGGCTAGACAGTTTCCAAGGTTTGATTGTTGCATCACCAACTTAGCCAACAACCCATTCTTGATACTCTGATCATCATTATAGCTTCTATTTCGAAAATGGTAGATCTCAAAACATTTTGACCTGTACAAACAGCAAGCAAATCAGGTTTCATGTTTTTCTTTGAGTTTAGATAGTTACCTCGGGTTGGTTTCTTTGGAGATTGCTGTAGACTAAGTTTATCCGGTGGTTTCTCTTTGATTTGAGAAGAAAACATGAGTTATTCTCCTGCTCTACTAATAACTTACCATTGACTCTAGTGAATTCTTCATCTCCAATTACATTTTGATAATCTTTGCAATGGTACTGAAAGTTGCTGCATATCTGGTGGCTTCCATATATTGATATGGTTAAGATGCAAGTCTTTTTGATCAACTTCAAACTCCTTATGACCCCAGCTTGTTCTAGCACGAACAGAGCGTCTCCAAGGATGATAATCTTGTGGACATATTCTCCAGGTCTCCACGAGTAGGTCTGTAACCTTCCAGCACAATCAGATATAAGTTTCTCTTGGGAAAGATCCAAACCGACATGTTTTGCAAAACTAGCAATATCTTGATGATCAAAAGGCCATTTGCTGCGTTGTCTGGTTTGTTTGATCCGTGACTGAATTGGCTTCATTCTCCAGTTGGTTTCATAGTGAAACTCTTGCTGAGCTGAGACGTGCAACCCCTTATCTTCAAAGGATGAGAAATCTACAAAATCAAATGTTGGTGCAGCTGAATTCTTCTTAATCTGTTTGATCTTGTTATTCTGATTCCAGACCTCTCCTCCAGGCTCAAATACAACTTGTCTCATGCCCAAGTCATGTCTTGATAGCTCCATTGCTCTGTTCTTGTACCAAACAAAAGGAGTGAACAGAAAAGTACCCAAGAATGGTCTTTTGGAAATCACATGAGTCAAAGACAATCATCTGCTCCAGCCGACTCTCTGATTGTGGTTTCTTGTGTGTCTCCTCTTCTATCACATCCTGTTTGAAAAAACCAGGTTGTCCCTTACTGGTTGATCACTCTTCTGAATGGGGTTGTGGATTATCGGCTTGATCTTCTTGAGCTTGTGCTGCTGGTTCTGGTCCTGCTGAGTAGAGTTCTGAGACAGAAGTGAAAGACTCTTGGTTCTGTGCTTCTATGGCTGGACGTGTTGTGTTGGACTTTTTAAATTGCTTCTCCACATCCATCATTACTTGTAACAGTGCCTCCTTATCCTTTTCATTGAATAAACAGAATTGTTTATCTTCTTTAAATGGCTTAGAGACTGTCTTCTCCTTGCTGTAACAGATTGGTTCCTTGCTAGATGAGCCAATATCACTGGATGGACGTGATGTCATGCTGTCTTGTTGTTTGTGGACTGAGTTTGAAGAGCATAGCTTGGTCTCAGACTGTTTTCGAAGTACTTCCTTGTGGTATTGTCTTGGAATAAACTCTCTACGCATTATAGCCACTCAGCTTAGGCCATGTTTCCACTGGTTCTTTTCCATCAAGACTTCTAGACTTTACCAAGTGATTCCAGCAGCTTAAAGCATAACCACAAACTCAGCAGTAGCCATTTGAACCTTCTTTCTTTCAGTATTGTATTGACAACTGAAAATCAATTCCATCTTCTCTTCCCACTCCACATATGCAGCAGGATTAGCATCACCATAGAAAGGAGGGATTTTCATCTTTTGATCAGCAAGTTTGTCTCTGTTATTGCCTCTGCCTTCATGCTCACGTCTTTGTCTCCTCTCACTGCTCTAGACTCAATACTGTGACCAGTAGCTCGTTGGATTCCTGTCTCAGGTCCAGTCTTAGTTTTCTTATCTGATCTTTGAGGACTAGTCCCATACTGGCCTTGAATGATTCAATCATCAATTTCTCATCCTTGCTGAGTTCTCCTTTTTGATCTCCTGCCATGGTACCTGAAACAAGAGAAACAAAACACGGCAGTAACAAGTTCTAGAGAAAACAAACAATCAACTTTCAGAACAGAAACATATTCAAAACAAAATTAAACCCTACACTTCTCAGATCAATATCGAACTCAACCAAAGACAAGTACAAATCAAACTTGAGCAATACGGAACAGATTCAAACAGAATAGACTTGTGGCGAACAGAGAGAGATATTCGATTGAGGTTCAGATTCAAGCTTAGATTCAATGATCAAAATAGAAAAGAATAGATTCAAAACAATGGAAACATTATTGATTTCTCTTAACCCTAATCAGATTCAGATCAACAAAGCAAATCGATAACTTTCTCAGCAAGGATATGAAGAGTTTAAACTCAGAAACATGATCAATGAACCCTATTTTATCAGATTTCGACACACAAAACACAGATCAACACGAAATCAAAGAGAATGTGACAAGATTACAACAGATTCATGATCAAAGTTCTCAGATTTATCAGATTTAAACAACAGAAACACAGATCTATCAACTCTCAACAGAATCTCAAAAGACAAAACGAAAAAAATCAGAGAGAAAGATGAACACTTCCCTTCCAGAGTTGCTCTGATACCACTTGATAAGATCCTAGGATGCTCTCTGGAAAAGATGGATAGATCCTTGCAGAAACGAATCAAAAGACTCAAGTTTTTCAAGGCATGTGGATCAAATGGTGACACAAGAGGGATGAAGAGACTCTTGATACTCCTAGGCGACTGATCTGGATATGACACACCAAATAAGAAGCCCTTAACTCTGGATATTACACACCAGAAACCTTAAGCAATCTCGACGGAGAAGTAAGGAAGAAGAAACAAGTTTTTGACTGAAAAGATTGATGGTTTATTACTCAATTTCGTCCAGCATATAAAGGGAGAAGGCTGTACATGCACATCATCTAGAAACATAAGAAAAGAAGGCCAAGAGGCTCCTCTCGAAAATACATAGAGACTAAATGAAAACATAGGATAAAACATAACATAAGGTCGGTCCAAGGTGTAACCGAGATGCATCATCTAGGGAATGTGAGAAGTAGTCTTGTGGCATCGTTAAAAACCTCCCTCCGTAAAACCCATTGGGACAAAACCAAAGTGAGGAAAAGAGTACACACAATCCTAGTTGCCTAGATGATGATCAGCTTGAAGGTGGAATGGATTGAATGATGGTTAAGGTGTCTTGGATGATCAAGCTTCAACCAAGACCAATGTATTCTTCTTGTTTCAAAGCACTCTTCAATGTTGCATCCTCAGCTACAAACTCTTCAGGTTCAGGTTCATGCTTCCATTCCTTGGTGCTTTCCATGAACACATCACTCATAGCCCTTAGAACAATAGATAGAATAAAGCCTGGTGCCTAACCAATGGCATAGAAACATATAAATAGGGTTTTAGGTCGTCCATGGGTATTTTGGTAATTTGTGATGGCATATGGGCTTAAGTTGGCCGTAAAATAGTCGGGTCTGTCTTCTGGGATCACCGTCGATTGACACCAAGGCTGTGCTGTCGATTGACACTCATTCTTCTTCTCGACAGCTTATTCTCGTGAGGCAGACAAACTACTCTTCAGTAAATCCGACATAAATTTAAATCTAACCGTCCGATGGACCACAAACTGGTGGCATTAGAAATCTAACTGAAAGCTCTATGTTCTGTCAAACGGTCAGCTCAATCTCACCGTAGGAAGGTCTCCATTCATAGCTAAACATCTGATGCATCTGTGCATTTCTGCATCTCTAAAAGCTCGCAATGGTGTCGATCGACACCATCATATGAGCATCGATCGACACCCATAGAAGAGTACGTAGAAACTTTTAAATTCAGAGTCACTCAGACTTCGCCACACGACACCCGCATCCTTCCAACCTGTACTGTGTTAAAACAGACGGTATCGATCGACACGATCATGCGACCAATGATCGACAACAGCAGCAGAGCACCGATCGAGACTCGCCTTGGCAAGAACTTATGCACACCGCTTCAATGTAACTCATCATCCATCTCAGACATCACGGCCAACAGTGAACACCAATCAACGACCTGTAGATGCACCAAAACAAGAGCAATAAACTCATGTTAAGACCTCCTTCGTTGTAAGCATCGATCGACGACACACACCCGATGGTCGAGCGATACCATCTGGATGGAAACGAATCTGTCATGGATAAGCAGACAACGAAAGAAAGAAATACAGAGAAGAGAATGAAATCTAGGAAACCTATGTTTTCAAACACCTCAGGAGAGAAGCTTACAAAGTTGAACTTGATGGATTTAAAATTAGAGTGAAGAGGGTTCCTAAGGATATGTCTTTCGAGGATGCATATCGTCAGTACAGACACAGTAATTTCTTTAGAGAGAGCAAGGAGACAGATAAGGACATTGAGCTGTTGTTTATTTTGGTCAGCCGTCAATCCAAGAAGACACTGAAGAAGGAATAAGATCCCGAGTAGTTTATGATTTCTTGCTGTATACATGACACCAATTTCTGATACGCCCTATGTGATACTAGATCTGCAGTCAACATCATGGCCAAAGACACTACATAACTTTTATTAAAGTAGAACCTTCTCAAGAGAGTTTCACTTTCGTGGATAACTCCAAGGTAAACTTAGCAGACATGATCAAGAATGTTAAAGTAGAGATCGGGGAATGCACTGTCCCTGTGGACTTTCATGTTTGGGAATCAAATCAGGTCGAGGATCTTTTCTTCTTTTTGGAAGAGCCTTAATGGCTACAGTGGGGAAAATTTTTGATCTCAAGAAGAATAAGATGTGCCTTACTAATATTGATGAAAATGTGTTCTAGGATCCATTGGGAAAGACCAAAAGTGAGGGGTTTATTTCATCGATACAGCCGTCTGAAGATCCAGAACATGCATCTGATTCAAACCGCAAAACCAAAGAACCAGCATCACGTCGATCGACGCTCGCCTAATAGTGTCGATCGACACTCTCCAGATTTTTAGAGAAACCCGTGATTTAAAAGCCTAAGTCTAGGGAAGAGCCAGGAAGAAGAAAAATAAAAAAGGTAAATGCTGATTTCTTGTCACCAGTTCCTTCGCGATATTATGAGGATGTCTTGAGCGTAGGATGTGCTGCAAAGGATGTCTGCAAGCTTTTAGCATGGTCAGGGTGATATGTGATCCAGAGCTGAATGACAAAGGGAAGCTTCTTAACGTGAAGGTTTTTATGTATTTGAATTCAAACTCTATCAAATTAACCCTACGAACTACTCTTGCGAAGAGAGGTCAAATTGTAGTAATTAGGGATCAAATCCACAGGGAGGTGAGCACACAATAAACTCAATACAGTCGCGATAAGCTAGGAAAATAGGTTAATAAGCAGTGAATAACGTAGAAAGTTGATTGATTGGTTGTTGTAAACAATAATAATAAATAGCTAGATCAAGGGTTTCAGACAAATGGATTATAGAGGGATAGAAGTTAAGTGTATTAATCATAGAAATCGATATCGAATGTAAAAGAAAACCATCTCTCGTTGTGAGTCTAATCTTTTGACTAATTCTGATGTCTCAGCTCTCGTTTGTTGACACTTAATGACCATCGACCGATGACAATGATCCTGCGTCGATCGGTGGTCTCTTGAGTCAAGCTTTATGATCTATTTCGATACGTTCACTAAATTAACTAAATGAACTCTCGTTTGTTTCTAGCAACCTAGCTCAACAGAATCAATTCTGATAGCAGACCATGCTCTCGCTTGCGTCTAATTATCCTATGATCAGGGTTCTAGTTAGATACTCTATAACACAAGTAATAAAAAAAAAATTTTGATAGATCTAATAATCACTCTAGCAATTTTATTATTTGGCTAATCCATCAATGTCATTAATAAACCCTAAACCAAACAAGAGATCTACTCAAACATGATCTTTTTCACAAAAATCATACATGAATAGAATAAATATAAATTAGAAATCAAATAAAGAACCAAAGGATCTCCAGGAGGACTCTGAAGGAGTTACTCCCTTCTCTCATAACCCTAGAACAATATATAGAATAAAGACTGGTGCCTAACCAATGGCATAGAAACATATAAATAGGGTTTTAGGTCGTCCATGGGTATTTTGGTAATTTATGATGGCATATGGGCTTAATTTGGCCGTAAAAAGAGTCGGGTCTGTCTTCTGGGATGACCGTCGATTGACACCAAGGCTGTGCTGTCGATTGACACTCATTCATCCTCTCGACAGTTTCCTCTCGTGAGGCAGACAGACCACTCTTCAGTAAATCTGACATAAATTTAAATCTAACCGTCCGATGGACCAACAAACCGGTGGCATTAGAAAGCTAACTGAAAGCTCTATCTTCTGTCAAACGTTCAGCTCAATCTCACCGTAGGAAGGTCTCCATCCATAGCTAAACATCTGATGCATCTGCGCAGTCTGCATCTCTAAAAGCTCGCACTGGTGTCAATCGACACCATCAGATGAGCATCGATCGACATCAATAGAAGAGTATGTAGAAAATTTTAAAATTCAGAGCCACTCAGACTTCGCTACACGACACCCGCATCCTTCCAGCATGTACTGTGTTAAAAACGGACGCTGTCGATCGACACCATCAGGCGACCAATGATCAACAACAGCAGACGAGCACCGATCGACACTCTCCCTTTGCAAGAACTGATGAACACCGCTTCAATGCAACTAATCATCCATCTCAGACATCACGGCCAACAGTGAACACCAATCAACGACCTATAGATGCACCAAAACAAGAGCAATAAACTCTTGTTAAGACCTCCTTCGTTGTGAGCATCGATCGACGCCACACACCCGATGTCGAGCGATGCCATCTGGATGGATATGACTCTGTCATGGATAAGCAGACAACGAAAGAAAGAAATACAGAGAAGAGAATGAAATCTAGGACACCCTATGTTTTCAAACACCTCAGGAGAGAAGCTTACAAAGTTGAACTTTATGGATTTAAAATTAGAGTGAAGAGGGTTCCTAGGATATGTCTTTCGAGGATGCATATCACCAGTACATACATGGTAATTTCTTCAGAGAGAGCAAGGAGACAGATAAGGACGTTGAGCTGTTGTTTATTTTGGTCAGCCGTCAATCCAAGAAGACACTGAAGAAGGAAAAAGATCCCGAGTAGTTATGATTTCCTGCTGTATACATGACACCAATTTCTGATACGCCCTATGTGATATTGGATCTGCAGTCAACATTATGGCCAAAGACACTACATAACTTTTATTAAAGGTAGAACCTTTTCAAGAGAGTTTCACTTTTGTGGATAACTCCAAGGTAAACTTAGCATGCATGATCAAGAATGTTAAAGTAGAGATCGGGGAATGCACTGCCCCTGTGGAATTTCATGTTTTGGAATCAAATCAGGTCGAGGATCTTTTCTTCTTTTGGAAAAGCCTTAATGGCTACAGTGGGGAAGTTTTTGATCTCAAGAAGAATAAGATGTGCCTTACTAATATTGATGAAAATGTCTTCTAGGATCCATTGGGAAACACCAAAAGTGAGGGGTTTATTTCATCGATACAGCCGTCTGAAGATCCAGAACATGCATCTGATTCAAACCGCGAAACCAAAGAACCAGCATCACGTCGATCGACGCTCGCCTAATAGCGTCGATCGACACTCTCCAGATTTTAGAGAAACCCGTGATTGAAAAGCCTAAGTCTAGGAGAAGAGCCAGGAAGAAGAAAAAGAAAAAGAAGGTAGATGCTGATTTCTTGTCACGAGTTCCTTCGCGATGTTATGAGGGAAGTCTTGAGCATATGATGTTTTGCAAAGGATGTCTGCAACCTTTTAACAAGGTCAGGTGATATGTGATCCAGACCTGAAAGACAAAGGGGAAACTTCTTGACATGAAGGTTATTATGTATTTCAATGCAAACTCTATCAAATTAACCTTACGAACTACTCTTGCCAAGAGAGGTTCAAATTATAGTATTTAGGGATCAAATCCACAAGGAGTGAACACACAATAAACTCAATACAGTCGCGATTAAGCTAGGAAAATAGGTTAATAAGCAGTGAATAAAATAGCAAGTTGATTGATTGACTGTTGTAAACAATAATAATAAATAGCTAGATCTAGGGTTTCAGACAAGTGAATTATAGAGGATAGAAGTTAAGGGTATTAATCATAGAACTCGATATCTAATGAAAAAGACAACCATCTCTCACTGTGAGTCTAATCTATTGACTAAGTCCGATGTCTCAGCTCTCGCTTGTTGACACATAATGACTGTCGATCGATGGCAATGATCCTGCGTCGATCGATGGTCTCTTGAGTCAAGCTTATGATCTATTTCGATAATTCACTAAATTAACTAAATCAACTCTCATTTGTTTCTAGCAACCTAGCTCAACATAATTAATTATGGTAGTAGACCATGCTCTCGCTTGCATCTAACTATCCTATGATCAGGGTTCGAGTTAGATACTCTAGAACACAAAAAATAAACACAATTCTGTTGATAGATCTAATAATCACCCCTAGCAATTTTATTGTTTGGCTAATCCATCAATATCATTAATAAACCCTAAACCAAACAAGAGATCTACTTAGACATGATATTTGTCGCAAAAATCATAGATGAATAAAATAGATATAAATTATAAATCAAATAAAGAACCCAAAGGATCTCCAGGAGGACTCTGAAGGAGTTCCTCCCTTCTCTCATAACCCTAGAACACTAGATAGAATAAAGCCTGGTGCCTAAGCAATGGCATAGAAACATATAAATAGGGTTTTGGGTCGTCCATGGGTATTTGGTAATTTGTGATGGCATATGGTCTTAAGTCGGCTGTAAAAGAGTCGGGCCTTTCTTCTGGGAACACCATCGATTGACACCAAGGCTGTGCTGTCGATTGACACTCATTCATCTTCTCGACAGCTTCCTCTCGCGAGGCAGACAAACCACTCTTCAGTAAATCCGACATAAATTTAGGTCTAACCGTCCGATGGACCACAAACCGGTGCATTGGAAAGCTTACTGAAAGCTCTATCTTCTTTCAAACGATCAGCTAAATATCATCATAGGAAGGTCTCCATCCAAGGCTTAACATCTGACGCATCTGTGCAGTTCTTCATCTCTAAAAGCTCTAGAATCACCAAAGTTCCCCTGAACGTACCTTAACCTGAAAATATATAAAAGATACTCCAAACACATATAATAGATTCTAAATAGGCTGATACATGGCATAATAGTTGTAAATTTCAGGCCGTATCAACTCCCGCAGACCTAACCTTTTGCTTGTCCTCAAGCAAACAAAGCCTGTGAAAGAGTTTCAAAAGCGGAGACTCACATAATGTCTAAGTATAACTGTCACCCTACTTTGTGCAACCACATCATATCAAGGCAATCACAAAGAAACTTTATATACCCCTATCCTAAATATAGAAACCAAATCAATTTTACCAACAACTAACGAATAATAGTCTGACTCGCCAATCTACTAATTTCATTTCTTTGCATGAAATAAGCCAATCTACTAATTTCATTTCTTTGCATAAAATAAAAGTGCAGGCTTTACCTTGGGAATACTGATCAAATGATATATGGACTCTTACCTCTGCAAGTATCTGAACACACATGTATCTTCTCTGATTCCTTCTTTCTCTCCTCCTCACTTCTTCTTAGTAAATGTCTCCCTTATTTTAAGGATCATTTTATTTTTAATTGACTGAGATATTTGGATAGGTTTTATGAGTCAAGCCCTAATGATTTTTGCAACCAGATCCTGTTCACTTCTTTTGACTTTTTATCACTTTCTAGAATCATATGAATCAAGCTTTAATGATGTAGCCACCAAATCCTATTTGATCCTTTTTAATCTGAAGGGGAGAGAGAGGGGAATCAGAGCACACAAAATTTTACCTTCCAGACTTGCAGAAGAAATCTGATCCAGTGTATACCAAGTCCCAAAGCAAAACAATTAATGTAAGGATTAGTGTTGGAAACCATCTTCCGGTTCCTTCAAACTTTCTAAGCAAGTGTGATATAGTGGAAGGATGATCCAACTTTGGTATCTCTAGTAATCTCTCCAAACAACCTTCTAAGAATGGTGCTAATTGTGTGGTTAGTCAATAATAAATCTTGATCATAGTCCCCTTCTTGACTCAAAAACACTTTTTGAAAGACTTATGTATATATAGTAAATAATACTAAAAACAAATCAAAATAGCATCAGTGAACCTCCCACAAACTTAAATACACTGTCCCCAGTGTAATCCGTCCCGAATTGGTTAGGAAAAACAATTCATAAGTAAATAGCTTAAGAAGAAACTTGATACCAGACTGTGTAAAAGAGTGTCAATCCGATGGCAGATGGATGGTGTCGACGATGGTCATGATCAATGGTCGATCGATATTTATTCCCATTGTCGATTGATGGTACACCTGGAAGTTTCTACTATGTTTTTTTCTAGTTAAAGAAAATAGAACACAATCAAATACCTCCCCCAGACTTAAAAAACACTATCACCAGTGTTATACAGTCGGAATTGTGAAGAAATAAATCATAAGACCAAATTTAACAAGGAAAAAATGATATAGCTGCTTGCTGATGGTTGACCGTCGATAGACATAGTTAAATGGCGATCGATCAATACTCGGTTTGATCCGTTGATTCGACAGTGATCAAGGTGTCGATCGATGCAGCGCAATCTATTCCTCTGATCTCATTTTTTAACCTGAAATAAATAAATACGAATTAGTAATAAATGAAAAATAAAATATAATTAACACTTACTAAACAGTGGGGTTGCCTGCCCACTTAGCGATGTTTTTAGTCTTTAGCTTGACGTTTTGAAACTCTGATTCAGTTCGGATGAGATTGAGAACTTCTCCAAAAACATTCCCAATGTCCAATATATTCAGCTTCATCAACCTTTTGTGAAAGCCTCCATTGACGCTTCTCCTTTGGTCTATCATTTCAGAAATAAGAATTCTCGAAGCTTTGCAATATAGATGAAAGAAGTATCTGCCTGCACACTCTGACACCATCTGAGAAGTGGGAAATCAATGATAACCGAGACCTTCCTTGATCCTTTTCTCTTCTTCCAATTCCTCCTCTTTTTTCACCCAGACTTGTCTGATCTCGTGGTGCCTCCGGTCAAAAAGATTACGAAAACACTTCAAAATCATTCTGCTCTGATCCATGCATGAGTGTCAATCGACGCCTCTAGTGTTGATGTCGACGATGTTCCATTGTGGCATCGATCAATTCACCTATGATGGTGTCGATCGATACTGCGACCAATGTCCTTGGTCAGTGTCACCTTCATACTTCAATACTCTTTGAGAAACAAATGTATGCTGAAGATCATCAAATACCTCAACGTAGAGATCCATATGCACACTTACATCTGGTGGAATAGGAGATTCAATTTAAAACAGCATTTGGGACCACAAACTTCACAGGGTCATGTACCATCTTCGCTCTTTTGTGAAACAACAGCTTCTTCTATGCAGATAGGTGGTCGTATATGTTCTGGGGCAGCAGGTGTGAGTCTCAGACTCGCGCATACTCTTCCCAACTGGTTCTGGTTAAATCACGTAGTATGGTTAGTTCAGCCATGGGTGTCGATCGATATCATCAAATGGGTGTCGATCGATGACGTTGGGTGGCTGTCGATCGATTCTGTCCGCTGGGTGTCGATCGATGCCAGATTTTGGTGGAGTTTCCAATGTGTTCTCTAAGTGTGCTGATCTTCATTAAGCTTCTGCTCCGAGTCCTGACCCAAATCATCAGTTGTTCTTCATCAAATTGCTTCACAAAATCTCTAGCTCCAAGAATGGTATCAATCGACAACAGGGGTTAGTGTCTATAAATATTGAGGTCTTAAAACGCAAATCAATGTTAAAGGCTTACGTGTCGATCGATGGTCAAGTCAGATCACTAATATCGGCTTCTTCTACTCTTCTTAGCTCTCCATATCCATCTTCTCTTCTTCTTCCTTTATCATAGATTCCATCTCGATCTTCATATTTGCTTCAGTATCATAGAGAAATTTGGTGAGGAAGGCGTTCGTGATGTCATTCCAGGTAGTGAGAGATCCTGGTGGCAACCTCTTGAACCAACATGCCTGCTTCTCCAGCAAGAGAGTATAGGATAGTTTGCAGAAGTAGTAATCTTCAAAGACTCCATTGCACTTAATTGTCGACGCTAAATCATCGAATAATTTAAGGTGGTTACTAGGACATTCATGAGGAGACCAATGAAAAGGATGCTGACCCCACAAGAGAGATATATGAATGATTCAGCTCAAAGACATTCCTTTGTGGTGACAACGCATCGCAGACCTTTTGGCGTAGAAATCCTCAGGCCTGTTTTAGTCTCTAAGTTCCTTTTGTCGTTCAATCCCAGAATTCACGGTAGCCGCAGTTGCATCAAGGATTGTAGTCCCTGTGCATGAATCAATTTCCCTGCACTGTTATGCGCACGACCTCTTTCGTCTCGTAAGATCCCATTCTTGTCAACTCTCAGTATGAGTACTTCGACCTTTGATAGGGATTGATATTTACAACTATTGTGCCATGATAGCAGCCTTATTTAGAGTCTATTATATGTGTTATTGTCCAATCCTAGAGTCTCTGTGGATTTGATCCCTAAGTACTATACTGAACCTCTTAATTGAGATAGTAAGTGGGAATATAGGGTTAATTTGAAAGTAAGAATAATAAAATAAACGCTATATCAAATTTGGCGCCGTTTCCGGGGACTCTTCTTATTGCCAATAGATTTCGTTAAGAATATTGTCTGAGATTTTTACTTTACTGT